>BHFT01066778.1:0-48201 GCA_004320025.1 Laticauda laticaudata | reverse complement strand
ATATCGGATGCAAAGCATTCACTGCGCATGTGGGGAGTAATGAATTGCATCAAGCTCCATGGATATAAAAGGGATGCAGCACGCATGCAGGTCAGCATTCAGGGGAAAAGACGTGGCTGCCACATAACTCTAGGAGGAACACCATGGTTCATCATCAGGGAAAAAAGAGGAAGCCCCGTGGCCTACTCGTTCCAGCCCTGGCAAAGAAGGACAGAACCAGCATCCCACCTCCTTGGCAACTGACTCTCGGAATTCTGCTGCTGTCTGCTGCTGCTTATACCTTGGTGGACCAGCCCAAGGCCCTTCAAAGCCCCTGCTGCGAAGCCCTGTCAGAGGAGGGAAGAGGCAAGGGAACGGAGAAGGGAGAGAGGAAACAGACATCCTTTCTGAGGGACCATGAGGATGAGGTGCTGGAATGGCTGGGAGAAACAAGTTACCTCTGGAGAACAGGGCCACAGGACTTCTCTCGCGACCACCAGAAGAAGCAAAGGCAGTTTGGAGACACAACAGACTGTACACTGGGATGGCAGATGGTCAACACTGGGCTACACTGGGCAGATGTACTCCTGGGGATCGGTGGAAAGCACAATGCAACCTGGCTATGGCAAAGTACACCTCAAAAAATCTGGGCAGGCCGCTTTCAAGCTCACTGACCAGGAAGATAACATCATGCCAAGTGCAGTTTTCCTGGAGGGTGAGATCAGCCACCGAGGAGCAGCCCCTCTGATCACTCCTTCCTCCCTCAGAACAGCCCACAGACAGGCCAGTACCTCGTCTCCGCCCAGGCAGCAGCTACTCAGTTCCAGGCAGGTGTCTTTCAGAGGGCCCACGCAAGAGACCCTCCCCTCGACAGCTGCACTCCCCATGCCAGCAGACTGTCACAACGGATGGACAAGAGAAGCAGCCACCATAGAGCCAACCCACGCCCCACCCCACTCCCAGCTACCACAGGATGCAGGCAGAGATGCAGACTGAGCCAGGCCACACTGTCCCTGTTGGAAGATCGAGGGAATGCACAATGAGAGAAAGACCAGCCACAGATTCTCTCCTCAGCCTGTTCCACTTGACAGCCAGATCCTTGGGCCAACCTACCTTCATCACCCTACATGAGCCACACCCTCATGAAATCCTGGCCCCTGGCAGGCCCCAAGTACCAGCGCTGCGGATGAACGAGCAGTTAATGAAGATCACCACAGCCTTTCAATCCTGCCAACAGACCCTCAAAGGCTCCAGCGCCCTGAAGTCCGAACTGGTCGTCCTTTAATGCTGGAGTCCGCGAGGTAACTGCATCCATCCACCAATGGCCTAATTTCACAGCCCTATTCCACGCTGTTTAAAGCCCGCTCACCCGGTCACCAGGCTACAAAGTTTACCAGGACTTCCACACCACGCAAAAAACCCAGTACTTCCCAGTCCAGGCCAGGCTTATCGCAAGCCACAGTGCCTCACTCCTCACCAGCTGCGCGCAGTGACCAGACAGCTCCCCACTACACTCTTTCTTGCCGTCCACGCCCACATCCAGCCCGTCAACAGGACAAGTCTGTCAACGTTCTTGGGCTCTCAATCTCAGCGTACTTTGATGACAGGGTCCCTCTCAACCTCACGGGAACTGAGTCAGCGTCCTGGACAAGCTTCCTCAGCACTGAAGAGGTACACCGCACCATCCCCCTGTCTTGTACTCTCGGCCCAAGCACCCCCGAATGTGCCTCGAACCAGCACTTCAGTGGACAGTCACCTTCCACCGAAATACATGCCCGCTTCACAGCTGAGGACCATGGACATGACTCAGAGGACGAGAATAGTGTCAGAGACTGATGGTACTTGTTCAGTTTATCTTTGCTTACAAGACACTTTACTTGGTTCATTTGTGACTTTTATTTCATAAAGTATAAAGTTTCTAAAGACAGTTAATAAAGGTTATCTTGCTTAAGCAAAACTTAATTCAGGTTTACTTGGTTCAATTTTGGCTTATTTTAATAAAGTCATAAAGTTTACTAAGCACAGTTTAATAGAAGGTTTATCTTTGCTAAAGACACTTGTTCATTTTTTTACCTTACGTAAAGTATTGGTGAAACACTTTTAAACCAACTATGGCTTTAAGCCTTCTGCATGCTGTTGGACTAGATTGAAGGACAGTTGTGGGACAGATTAAACCTCCAGGGCAAGCCATAGTGGGACTGTGTGTCCCCATCCCAGCTGCCACACAAATGGACCTTTATTTATCAATAACAATTTATTCACTTGATCAATACATTTTAATAATAAATAAAGCTTCTTTATTAATGCCCTGTTCATTGCTAGGACCATCAAACATACACGGCACAATCTCATCAGTGTGATGAGACCAGGCTCAAGGAAGCCAGTCCATTAAGCATTCTACCAATCCTGTCTTGCCCACTCCACTTTCTCCAGCTGGGGAGTTGCACCAGTGTCTCAGTTGGTTGCGCTGCTTCTTCCCTTCACCGTGAAGCTCTGTTGGGGCTTGTACATGCCACAGTGTCTATAACAAGGTTACGTCCTTGCCTCCCATTCACCAGGCTCCATGGTCCCCATTCCCCTTGGTTGAAGTGTCCACGAGCCTGTTCTGCAAAACACTGGCGTTAGTGGCAGTGGCATGAGATTGTGCAGCATTGCTAGCAAAGCTTCCACGATGCTCCTCACAGTATTCTTTGGCTCATGCTGCATGGTGGTGTAGAAAGTATCTGGAAGACCTGTTGGCCAGGATGCCAAAGGCGTTCTCCACCACCCGTTTTCCCTGGACAGCCTGTTTGTTGAAGATCCTCTCTTCGCGGGCGTGAGGTATCTTGGAACTGTACGGCTTCATGAGGTAGGTTCTTGAGGGAGAAGGCGTCATCACCCAATGATGAAAGTAGGGCACATCTTGTGTGTCATTTGGGTAGGGAGTCTGGATCTGGAAAACCCATGATGAGGTTGCGTTCCAGGGCCCATCTCTTGAGGGTCCCTTTTGCATTGTATATACCTGCTATCTTGAAGCTGAACCCGTTGTTCTGAAGCATCGAGTGTAGAGGAACTTGTAGTCAGCATCAACCATTGGCAAAGAGGATGATACTGAAGAAGGCCCTTGTAAGTTGCAAATAAGTGGGACCCTGAGTTGGCTGCGAGCTTTGCACCAGGCCAACATGCTTCCCATTGATGGATCCCAACGGTGTGGGGGAAGTTTCACCTCTGATTACACTCTTCTGGCATGTTTTCTCCAGCCTATGTTCAATGTTGGGGGCACTTGAGAGAGCTCCTCCTTGTATTCTTCGTGATGCGCTCCTGCACCCACTTCCTTCTGACCACTTTGCTGATGCTGTTCGCTGTGGCACCCTCCAGGGCAATACTGCATGTTTCTGTATGTGTTCAGAGGCCAGGTGGCACAGAGTCTCAGTGCCCACCTTCAGTCCAGGGTCCAGGTTGGGATGAAAGTTGGTGCTCGGCCTTGGTCAAAACCTGGGTCTCAGACACTCTACCAAATTTCGTCAACATGGGCTGGTGGCATCCCTCAGGAAGTGATGTGAATGCACGAGGTGTCTTCATTCCCTCAGCTCCACCATCAATGGTCATGCAGTCAAACTCCATTCTTTCTGCATAATCCATCCTCAGACCCATACTCAGCTCTTGGACGTCTCGTCTCTCTTCCTGTGATAAAAGTTGAAACAGTCTGAACAGGTTTTGCTCCTGAGTTGAGGAATTGATCACAGCAACCATTATGGCCTGTGTTTCTGAATCCATGGTGGAGAAACATGGATGATGTGGAATACCAAGACCAAGGGTGAAGAGTTCTGTACACCACGGCTGCTGGACTCATACTGAGTCCAGATTGCATTTATCTCCCCCTTTTTATGGAAATACTCGGTATCCACTAGGTGCCCCTCTCCTAGACATACTGCAGACATCGAAATATCCGAGATACATCTCCAGAGATACAAACGTTTTTTTGACCGTTTTAATCCTTTATATACAAGATGCATACGCTTACATCTTTTTATTTCATTGCTACTTAATGCCAGCAGTGTAGGACATTCCAGTCGTTAGTGTTCTGTTGTACCTTTTGTTTCCTCCCTCTTTCCCATTTTCCAGCTGCAGCGAATGTGAGTTGAGGGATCTGGCCATAGGGATGCATTGGGATACCAAGTGGACGTTAACGGGATTGATAACGGACATAGAACATATGTCATGTATGTACAATCCGCACGCGGCAGAAAGTTCATCTTGTTCACAAAGTGTAGCAGCTCCAAAACTTCTTGTGTGGATGAAATCGCATGGGGGATGGATAGCTCGAGGGATAGAGTGTATGGATGAAAACACGTCATGCAATGAGTACACAACGGTATGGCATTAGCGTGTTTCCAATGGATGGCAACCTTTTCTTTTAACATTTTACATCCTGTCTTTCTGATAAGGTGGGGAAGATATGCTAGCTCATTTAAAACTTCTGAAAAGAACTTTTCCAAGAGCATACATTGAAAAGGAACTAATATTTTCAGAGCTGCATCAAGTTTACATCATTCTTTCCCTCATGGATGAAAGTTATGATGACTATGTATCCTCACTGGAAGTTCCTGCCCAGAGATAAACTGACACTGACTGAATGACATAACTGGAAGGGTTTTGTTAGAAGAAGCAAGAAGATGGCAAAGATAGGGACCACTGAGAAAGAACAACCACAAGAAGAGGATTTATTCTTCCACTGCCCTATAATGTTAGGAAATGTTTTCTTTGCAGGGCTTTAGGGAGGCCATATAGCTAAATTCTCTAAAAAGGGGAAAACAACAGAATACTGTGCAAAACACTAGAAGGCTTAAAAGAATGTAGCTTTAGCTATGTCTGGCACTTCAACTGTAAACAATAATTTGTCGGTTGTTGATAGTGGAGAGCATCACCAATGCATTACTAAGGATAGAAAAAGATTTGTAATAGATGTCCATGAGTAAACAACATGTTTCATTGCCAAATGTGTGCGGAAGATGAAAGGCATCAGGTGAAGGTACTGATATTATTGTTTCTTGGTATAAATGAACATTTAACTATGTTATATATGTACCTAAACTGAAATTTAATTTTGCTTGTCCAGTAAGGGTTTTTAGTTAATCTTGATTATGTAAGTAACCTTTAGGGGAGTAACTGTACAGCTGGAAAAGGGCTAACTCAGTTTAATAACATGTTAAGCCCACATGATTTGAATTAGTACATTTACACATTATGTCTTAGGGCACATTATTTCAAAATGCTCCAAACAAACTGTTATAATTGTCAGAGGGAGTAAACTGAAACCCTGTAGCAAGTATTTACATATGTACTGCTTGTGAGTCAAGAAAAAGAGTAAAGTTACTCAGCAAACAGACTAAATGGGTTTAAAGGCTAGGTCACATCGCCCGACAGATGCAAAATCTGTATGTAAAAGGACAAAGGCGGTATTGGCCAAAAATCTGGGGGTGGCTCCATCCGTTCTTTATATTCCGCTCTCAAAAAGGGGCAAAAATTTTCATTAAAAGAGAATGGAAAAAGAACGGTATGGGTGGGAGAGGAGTTAGTCTCCGGATGCAAAACAGATGTCAACAGAAAGCCTCGCGGAGGAAAATGGCTGGATGCCTCCAACATCCTCCAGACATCCTAAATAATCTGAGATACATTTCCTATACGAACGTGTTTTTCCATTTTAATGCTTTATATCCGAGCTGCCATCTGCTTCATTCCTCTTCTAGACCATGCTACTAACGCTGTGTGTCCATTCCACGTCCCTTTTCGGCTTCCTCCCTGTTACTCCATTTTCCACCTGGAGCGGATTTGAGTTGCGCGGCTAATGCGCACGGATGACCTAACAGATATAGCGGACATGTAACGGATGACGACGGACGTATAACAGATGTCCTCCCCGTATGCCGTAGTGGATGTATGAATGACGCGTTAGATACTTCATCGCTTCAAGTATTGTGCAGGCTCAAACCTTTTTGGCGGAAGTAAATTACAGTACGAATGCTGGCACGGATAGAAAGTATGAATCACGGACGCAGTGAAGTACGACAACGGATGCATTCGCGATATATATACATAGGATGGCAACGCGTTTCTCTCTCCATTTTAACCATCCTCTTTGCTTCCATTGGTGCAGTGTGACGATTGGGCTTAAGACCCCAAAAGAACCTTTAGAGGTTGTAATTGCTGACATTAATTTGGTTCTAAGAAACCAAGTTTAGGAGGTTGCCTGTTATAATTTTGAGTTGTGACCACTTTCTTCAAGATAGCGGGTTTCTGCTTTATGAACGAGACAACAACAGAAACATTCCAACAATTTCTTTAACCTGGCTAAGGTTTGCTGAGAAGAAAAAATATGAAAAGGTTAAAGTAATGACCTTTATGTAACTGATGAATGGGGACTGATTTGTTTCAACAAAAGATTCCCCAAAAAATATGCTGAAATTGCGCTGTATGAACAACATAAATTGTTCTTTGCACCTTCAGACCCAGCATAACTTGTTTGCTTAGAACGAACGAGGGCAAATTACAAGCCATGGCTCACACTAGTTATCCTGATTCAGGTTATTACTGAAAACACTTGTGGGTGAAGCCATTAATTTGTAGTAACCATGTTCTTAAATAATATAGTAAATACCAACAACTTTAGGAGACATTAGCCATTTCACTCGTTGGTCATGGCAAAGAAAACCAAATTTACGTTATTTACACCCACCATTTTGGAGCCTCCGCATTGGGTACATATTCCCTCACAATTTAAGACTGAAAGGGCAACATCAGAGCTAAGAAGTTATTTTTGTGGGTTATGAGGCGCACCAAGTAGAGCCACCTTCTAGATTCTGGGATCACAGGCCACAGCTCATGTTTCATTTCGTAGTGCTAGTTGCAAAAAATTTCTTTGAGCACGTCGAAGTCTTGGGTGGGAATAAACTGCGAACAGGAAATCCAGCCAATGATATTAATTATTGACACGCCAAATAGTCCCTAAAGAATAAAATCCAGTTACACCCAAATAGCCAGTTAAAGAGGAAGAGGCTAAGGACAGAGGACAGTAGCTAGAACAAGCACAGTGAAGAAATAGCTTGAACAGGAGACACGGGTGGCACAGGAAAAAGTCCTGTATTACCAAGACGTTCAACCGAGTAACACAACCACCTGATAGATATACAGGCTTAGTTTTCTATGCCAAAGTGCAATACAGCTCCAAGTAACTATTGTGAATTGAAAATTGATCCTGCTAAGGATCAGACTGCTTGGCAGAAAGCAATGGATAAGGAACTAGACATCATTAAAAAAAAAACTGGGTCGTACTTACGAAAAGTTAAGTTACCACCAGTGTAAAGATGCCATCTGGATGTAAAATAAGGATATATAAACTGGAAGACAGTGTGTAAAGATTGGACTGTTACCCATACAAGCCAGGGTTAGTGCACCAAGGGTTCAATCAGACGAAGCAAATTGACTATTGATGAGGTGTTTTTGCAAACCTAGTCTGAAGGCTAAACTACATTAAGGGCAGCATTAGTCGTGGGCAGCTAAGGGGGGAAGGGACAACACTATATTTGTAAATCATTTGGATGTAGAGACAGCTCTATCTGGCATCGCACCGTCTGCAACCACACATATATTTCTAAGAAACCTTTAGGCTCTCCAAAAATTGAATAACACTGATAATGATTGCTGAGAAATTGAAAAAGGAGGTCTTTCATGGTTTCTGACAGTAAATTCAGGATGAATGAAGTGGAACCAATGTTTATAAAGAATTAACTAATCAGGTCTTTGTTAGCTGGCATGGCTGACTCCATGTTTGTTTAAAAGAGAAAAGCTGATGGATATGTCTGCTAGCTGATCATTATTTGCTATTGTTTACTGATGGACATACGCATTAATCACCAAACAACTGAACAAGAAAGCTACTGAGATATTTCATATTGGAAACAGAAGAATTTAACGACTATAAAACTGTTCTGGAGAAGAATAACAATATCTTGGCTTTAAAAGACTTAATAGAACCCCTAACGCGGAGGGATACAACATCTTCAACAGGCAGAATAAAAATTAACCAATTACTAAAAATTGTATAAACATGGAACTTTGTAAGCTGGCTAAAACCCACCAATGAGCCAAGAGTTTTAGCCATAGTGATGTTCAAGTCCTGCTATTTGATACAGAAACATTTATCAGTCCTTGATTGGTAGTCTTATCTAAGCATATGCCAGTAAATGACTTCCTGAAGGGTGCCAGTAAATATGCATACAAGTGTTTAATCACAGTAGTAAGAGATTAACCTAGCCCAATGAAAGGCACTGGTCAAGTGTTGCTAAACGGTGTATACGTCGCATCCTCCTGTGTTTAAGTATCTGAAAACAGACACAAGCAATCTATTGCATTTTTACTTTCTGGATGGCCAAAAGATTGAACTGAATTTTGACTGCATACTGCTGATGCAAAACGTTTTTGCTCTTCTTAAGAACATAAATTACACCCGAAAAAAACTACATTCAGCGTAACTACATGTGCAATTACTGGGTAAAGCATTGAAATCTGGATGTTGAGCATCTATTAGACAGATAACATCCCAAGCTTTGTGCAACAATGGAGGCTGCAATTCTCAATGTTTGTTCTACCTTTGTTACTGTAGCAGATCTTAGTTTTGTATAAAGCAATGATTGTAATTGCTATGAAACTTAACTGTAACAGATCCCTATTGGCTTATGAAGCATAAACAATCAGCAAAATCCACAGATGGCTCTCAAATCATGCTGTTGAAAACAAGAGACAAGACACAGAGACTTTAAGATATTTAAGATCGTGACGACATTCTGCTGTGCCAAAGTACAGATGTATTAATAGCTAGCAATGAACTGTACGTGGGTCAGAACACAACAGGCTATATGGCATAATCGCTAGGATCATATTTGCACAAAAGGCTCCCAAAGGGCTCTATAAAGCATAAAGCATTTGCTGTCGAAGATTATGGAGCTGCTAGACTATGTGAAACTTCGCAAGGCTTGGTTATATATTATTCTTACCCAACATCAAAAGGGAGAAGTGTTTAGGAATAATGAGTCTCCTAATCCAGGATTGATTAGAAGAATATATAAGAACAGGCATAGACATTTTCCCAGCTACTATCTCTGTAAGGGCGAATGCAAAGAGCGCTGCCAATTGGGTGTGGTTTCTCAAAAACAAAGCCATAAGATGGAGCCAGAACACCCTGGATTGTATTAGGCCTGAGTTCTCAGAAGAGAAAAGAGTCATGTATCTCTTCATTTCTTTCTGTTGGAGAACGTATTTTGCTATTGCTCCATGTTTCCTACAACTTGACTTATATTTACTGGATGTAATGTTGATAGTACTCGATACTTACACTGTTTGACACTGGAATTTCGTTAACTGGAATATCCTGGAATTTCACAAAATGATGATATCTTATCAGCCTGGCTGACATGACTCTTGGACCTGCTTCATATGTGCGGACTTTGTTCTTTAAACCTTTCTGGAAGTAAAAACCTACATTAACTGTACAGTGTATCTGTGTACTGAGTGTGTATTATTCCAACACAACTCTCTATACGTCTCCCTGTATGTGCTCATTCTCCTAACGGGGAATTACCTCAACACTGATTTTTCAAACTCCAGTGATCCTTTGCCCAAAAGAGACATTTTGGAAACCACACATCTAACTGCCATACACAGAGTCTAAGCAATCAACCCTTATACAGCAGTTTATTCTACACTTTTGGGATAGATCCATCAGTGTCTCCTGTGAACAATTCCCATGTCTCTTTCATCAGAATGAAATCTTAATTAAAATGTCTCTCTTGCATGTATTTTGAAGCATTTCCTTGAGATTTCCTTATTTACAACTAAGGTGCCCTCCTGTCTGGGCACTTCTAGTGAATCTGTGTATAAGAAATTCTAGGGGAGGAATATGTGCTCTGCTAATTCTCTGCAAATGGCAGAGAGAACAGCCCCATCAGTGCTACATAGGAGACAAACCCAAGACTGCAAAGCAGGATGCAGTTGGCTAAATTGGCAGGGAAACACAAAACATTTTCATCAAGATTACAGTGCATAGAAAACATGGATTAAAAGCCTTCCCATTTTGCTGCAGTACTTATTGTGATTGTACTTTCCCCTGTTACTGTAAAAACAAGAATTGGCATGCAACAGCAAAATGCATATGTAATAAAAATCGTAAGTTGGCCCTGAATCCCATCCATCTCTGCTGTGATGTTGCAAGAAGCAGAAATCATTCACAAAGCAATAGTTTGTTCCTCCATCAGCCACTTACCATCCAGTAAAATCTACGCTTTTAGAGGAAAAGCCAAGATATTCTGTAGCCATTCTGTAGACGTTCATTTTCTAATGGAGGTGTCATTCCAACTTGAAATGTTTGGTTTTGCATCAGACTAATCTTGGCAGACACAAGCAAGGTTGAGCTTTTTGATAACACCTTCCCCAAGAAGGCAGAAATGGGTGGCCCCTTTACTCCCTGTGAGCATCAGATGTCCACTCTAAAGCAAACCTGGCTGAAGCCATCTTGTGCTGCCTCATAGTTCCATGAAGCCTGAGAGGGGGGAGGGAGGGAGGAAGTAGATAGCCCAGCTAGCAGTCAAAACAATTTTTTTTCCTGTGGGAACCAAAGTCATCATAACGGGACGGTTGAAGGAGGAGAGGAGCCTATCAGCTATATTAATTGGACAATGTGACTGGTGATACCTAGGAGGGGGGGATTTTTACTCTTTTAATTCAGTGAAAACCACAGGAACTTTTAGATTTGGTTTTCACCAGCTGTGCCAATATAAATATAAATAGAGTAGAGTAGAGTGGAGTGGAGTGGAATGGAATGGAATAGAATAGAATAGAATAGAATAGAATAGAATAGAATAGAATAGAATAGANATGGAATGGAATAGAATAGAATAGAATAGAATAGAATAGAATAGAATAGAATAGAATAGAAAAACAGAATTGGAAGGGACCTTAGAGGTCTTCTAGTCCAACCTCCTGTTTAGGCTGGAAACCTTATAACATTTCAAACAAATAATTATCCAATCTCTTCTTTAAAAATTCCATTGTTGGAGCATTTACAACTTCTGAAGGCAAGATGATGTATCCAATAAAAATGTTCTACCTGCCTCAGAGTTCTGCTTTCAATGGGTATATTACTCAGAACACTAACATTAGGAGATGAATGGATCTGCTTAGTTTCAACATATGGGTAGTCCTCAACTTACAACATCTCATTTGGTGATATTCAAACTTACAACAGCACTGAAAAAAAGAACTTATGCCCACTCTTCACGCTTATGACCTTTGCAGCAACCCCATTTCATCACATGATCAAAATTTGGCTGCTTGGCAACTGCCATGTATTTATGAGGGTTGCGTTGTCCCTGAATCATGTGACCGACCCCTTTTGTAATCTTCTGACAGGTAAAGTCAATGGGAGAAGCCAGATTCACTTAACAACCATGTTACTCACTTAACAACTGTAGCAAGAATGGTCATTAAATGGGGGAAAACTCACCTCACAAATGTCTCACTTAATAACATAAATTTTGGGCTCAATTGTGGTTGTTGGAGGACTACCTGTATTGTAAAATGTTTAAGGTTTGTTGGGTGCATCTCACATTATAAATGTCCATGTTAAAAGGAGGAGAAATACAGAAAATGGTTTTTTTTATGCATAAAAATGATCTTTCACCAGCTCAACCCCCATTATAGACTGTGGGGTCTTCTAAAACCAATTTATTCTTCACCTTAAGTTCTTCGTAGTTGACTGTTATGAAAAAGACATTCAAAAAAGAATGATACTGGCTATGAAACCTGCATCTTTTTAATGGAAAGAAGGTTTTCATTTCCCCTTCTCCCTGTGTGTTTTATTGAAAAAGGCAAATTATATTCCTTTAAAATTCCATCATAGAAGTCTTTGAGCTCTGGGAAAAGAAAAGATCAAGATAGGTGGACAAAGGCAAATTAAAGCTTCTGATTGGTTGGTTGATTAATCGTGCTTATAGCCCATCTCAACTCAACAAAATGAATATTTCTAGCCTAAAAAAACATCTGAGTCCAGAGTACCCTAAGACATAGCGCACCAGAAAATAATCATCTCCCCCCCCACCCCCGGAGATGAAAAGAAAAAAGCTAAGTCAGTTTGATGTAGAGGATCACATCCTTATTTGGTCACAAGGTTCATTGGATAGCCTTAAGTTAATTGCTGTCTTACAGCCTAACAACTCATAGAATTGTAGATGCAAGGTTAGGGTTAAGGTTATTATCTAACACTAACGAGGTTAACAAAGAGAAGGATTAAGGGTGATATGATCACAATCTTCCAATACTTGAAGGGTTGTCTGGGGTGGGAGGACTGATTTATTCTCCAAAGTATCTGAGGGCAAGACAAGAAGCAATGGATGGAAACTAATCAGATCAGGGGTGTCAAACTCATGGCCTGCAGGCTGAATGCATCACACATTGGCCACCCCAAAACCCCCCCAGTTTGCAAAGTGGGAAAAAGTTGTGATATGTCACATGACAACAACGTGTCATCACGAGTTTGACACCCCTGAGTTAGATCAGAATCCAGCTCAGGAACTAAGGAGAAACTTCCTGACAGTGAGAACAATTAATCAATGGAACAACTTGCCTCCTGGGGTTGTGGGTGCTCAATCACTGGAGGTTTTCAAGAAGAGATTGGACAATCATTTGTTCAGGATGAAATAAGGACTCCTGCCTAGGGCAGGAGGTTGGATTAGAAGACTTCCAAGGTCTCTTCCAACCAGTGGTGGGATTCAAATTTTTTTTACTACTGGTTCTGTGGGCATGGCTTGATGGGCATGGCAGGGGAAGGATACTGTAAAATCTCCAGTCAGAGGTGGTATTTGCCATTTCTCTGAACTACTCAAAATTTCCACTACCGGTTCTCCAGAACTGTCAGAACCTGCTGAATAGCACCCCTGCTTCCAACTCTGTGATTTTATGAAATTTAGCAGGCATTCCTTTTGAGAACCAGCACAGTCTCAAAGAATCCAGTTCTTACAAGACACAAAGTTGTTTTTAAATTGCTTTTTTAAAAAAAGACAAAAATCTAATCTAGAGCCTAATATAAAAAAACCTCTTCCTATTTACCTGATATTTGATATCCTTCATTTCCTTATGATGATTTGCTACACTTGGAATATTTCATAACATAAAAACAATTAACATTGTCTTCACCAAAGACAATCAGTAGGATATCCAGGGATTTGGGTTTCCAAATTCAGATTAAATCAAAAATTCAGAAGACCTCTACAATAGTATAAAGGCAAATGACACTGTTTTTTGAATGGCTGAAATGGCTCCAAGCTTTATGCTCAGGCTCAGTAAGTTCAGGGGAATCAGTATTTAAAACCACTTCTCTGTCTGCTCATTTCCATATCAGTGTTCTCAGCTCATTCCAAAACAGATCACAAAAAACTTCACAAATTTCACATGAGTCCCACTGAGGACCACCCATGCCTATTCCCAAACTAAAACTTCAATTTAGAGGTGATCATGCTATGTCCAAAGCTAAGCGTGAAGCATAATAAATAATTTGGGAACTAGCTTCTGGGCAAGAAAATTTGACCTTGGGCAAAATAAGAGACTTTTGAAAATCTCAAGTGTTGTGCATCTCTATCAATGTTATCATTATGACACATTTTGCTGTGTTTTGTGAATTTCATATATAGTGTGTGTTGAATGTATTGTAGGGGCAAAGGAGGGTAAAGAGAGCACCAGGAGATTTAGAAGGAGTTTCTAATATTTAAATTACTAATCTATATGCCCTCTAGAATCTAAGAGCCTACAAGTCCATTAAATCTGCATCAGATTTATGGGAAGCATGTTTCCTTATGAAAGTGCATGCTAGCAATACTGAACCCCATTATAAACTGGTTTGTTTCCTAAGTAATGAATTTTGACTCAGCTAAGAGAACAATGGGGGCTACCTACATGCTGAGATGAGCAAGGGAGAAAGAATGAAGTGTGATGACCCGGGCATGGCACAAAGGCAACACAGTCAGATAATCAGTAGGAGTCCCTTTATTAGCCCCAACTTTGCCCTCAATGTCCTGGTTACCTTCTGGGCTGGAGAAAAACTCTCCCAGGAACAGACTTGGCTGCAGAGAATCAAGTCCAAAATGTGGTCAACAAAAACTGTAACTATAAGTCCAATCAAGGTAGGTAATTAGTTCAGCGGGGCAGGAGCAAGAATTCCAGATGTGAAGGCACAACAATAACTCAAACAGTTGGGAAGATGCCAGGAAAACAGATAAAGTCAACACAAGATAAACTCACATTTGCTCCTAGTAGCTGCTGCACTCAGCATTCATCTCTTTTAAACTCTCATCCCCAGGTGTGGCTAATGAAGGGAATCAGGGCCCTTTCCTTTCCCTGTAAGCCATGCAACCCGCATTGCTCTCTTCTCCGTTCCTCCCTGTGTGCCCTAGGATGAAGAGGGGGTGGGCCTGCGTCTTCCTCTGAATTCCCTCTCCCTTGTTCTACCTCTTCCCTGCTCTGCCCAGCCAGACTTTGCCCTTCCCCAGTTTCCTTCACAGCCAACGGAGCAACACTCCCACTCTCTATCAGCTGTTCTTCTTCCTCCTCAGATTCAGACTCCAACAGGGGCATGACAGGGAAGGGAGGGAGGGAGGGAGGGAGGAAGGAAGGAAGGAAGGAAGGAAGGAAGAAAAGAAGGAAAGTTTATTCATCTCTTGATGCAAAGCTTTGTTCTGATTTTCCATTATTATTATCATTTATTATTGCACAGGTGTTTTGTTGAACTGGGCATTTATTAAGAACTAATTCCACCTCCTGCTGCTGCCATCTGACCTTCCTTCTCCATCTTGTGACCATGATTTTACTTGATTATACTGTATTATCCTTTTATTGGGTTAGGAATATTTATTTTTTGTTGATTTTAATGTTTTTATGCTGTAAGACAGTGGCCTCCATCCTGTTAGGCACCTGGGACAGGTTCTGTGAAGACAGGGTTTTCCGCAGACCAGAGGCCGCCATGGTTTCATGTACTGCCTGCATCCCATGGATGGGGCTTCGCATATTTGCACAATTTGGTTGCTAGCATGCTGCAGCCTGGTTCCAATCTATGGACCAAGGGTTGGGGACCTTTGCTATAAGGGCATAAAATAATATATGCCCAGAGTAGCTTTGAAATGAGATGAGTGGCAAATGCATTTAATTAATAAATAAGAAAAATATTAAAAGTCTCTTTCAAAATTTTAAGATTTCTCTTGTGTGGAATATAAACATGCCCCCCCCCCCCNTATAAACATCCCCCCCCCCCCGGTATGAATCCCAATATTATTTCCAAATGGACAAAAAAGGAATACAATGCACTTGAATGACCCTGAGGATGAAATGTAGCAACCGGAGGATAGATTTGTATTAGGAGGACATGGCTGATAAACGGAATGTAGAACAGAACATTATCATTGTGGTAACAGTACTCTGGGAACATTTTAAAAATCTGGGCCCTCAGTCTTCATTCTTCTTCTTCAGCAGATTGGGAAGCAAAGAATAAACCAAGAAGTTTTTAAAGTTTTTGCTGGATAAATCAAGTGTTAATGAGTAGTTTTTTCTCCATCAGCATATCTAGAAAATGAGCCAATAACAATCTAAGTTATGATTCTGCTTAAACTCAATGAATTCTGTCCCAAGAATTTGCTCAGACCCCTCCTATGATGCTAAATGACACCTGAAAGTCAAGACAATTAACAGATACCAGAAATTGTAGAAGGAACAGCTGACACAAAACAAAAAGGAAGCATCTTTCCTGACTGAGAAGATTCAAAACAAATTCATACCCAATTAACTTACTTCATTGAAAGTCCTGGGCTAAATCAGAAGTCTTTTGTTCCATAATCAGAATTCTTAAGGCCATAGTTCGGAGCATGCTCTGACGTAGGGATGCACAAATTGGTCTATGCGCTCTATCTCAGTTTGACATCATGTTCAGTCATAGATTTGTCCCATAAAATCTAAGCGCCATGCTGCACATTAAATAAATTAATTAAACCCCAGGAAAAATGTATTTATTTTCAGATGTAATTCTTTTGAACATAAACCTATATCTAAGTATGTGTATTATATTAATATAGATAATTGCCTCTAAGAGGGCAAAGTATGGTAGCTCCAGTGACCTTGATAGTGGCAGACACAAGACTAGGACAAAAAACTTACAGTAGGATCACCTTCACTGTTAAGGTCAAAATGGAAGAGGAGAAGCTAAGAGTGATCTACAGTGATAGTGAGGGAACATGGGACTTTGGAGGTGTGAGGGAAGCCAACAATGAGGAAGAGCTCTGGGAGAAAGGAATGACAAACCACTGCTGTTCTGTTGCCAAGAAAACTGGAACATGTAGACAAATTAGAGCATCAGATTATCATACCTTCCCCCCAAATTAGAAAGATTTGCCAGCGGAGGTTCATATATAACACCTGTTCTTTATTCTAAAACCTGCTTCCAGCAACATAAACACAGACACTATTCCTGAATTATACTGGGTTATCAGACTAAAATAGTGCATAATACAAAATAGAAAAATGAAGAAGTGCATTTCAGCCAGCCAGGTCTCTTCCCTGTACATATTATGAAAGAAACAATGAATTATTGGTGTCAAAAACTCAGGTTAAATTTAGACAACGAAAAACAACAGGATTGCCAAGAAGGTATTATCTGAAAAATATATTGTCATGATATAAGGAAGAAATTTATAATGCTTAAGTTATCCAAAAGGAAGTTGAAGAACTGGGGGCAAAAACTCCAAAACTGAGAAAAAAAAACTCTAAAATTTCAAGGAAGCAAAGAATCTAAATTGCTTTCAACCAAGCTTAATTAATAGCTAGGAAAAGAGAGATGGATGAAATCCTTGAGCAACAAGGTTTTAAGACAACTGAATGCATTTTGAAAGTCCTGTAAGCAAGGACAAGGGATGAAACTGCTAGTCAAGACTATAAACAAATGGATAAATAAGAAGTATTTTTTTAAAAAAATTTCCAGTTAAGATAGGAATACCCAAAAGTAATTAGGAAAGCAATCTGATAGAGGTCAATGAGATTAAAGAAATAAGAAAGCAGTATACTGAAATCTTAGAAACAAGATTATAGAACAAAATAAATATTTGAAGAGGGAAAATATATTCAAAACCAATTCTTCTAGAAAGTGGGGTTCCTCAGGCAGTCAACCAGCTGTCCAATAGGAAAACACCAGAAATAGCTGGAATACTCATTAACTTGTTTTAAAATTCAGGAGAAGTCAATGAAAATGTCAGTAGCTCTTGTCAGCAAATATTGGACAGAGTTGCGTGGCCTAGAACTTGGATAAAATTAATGCATATAGTTGGACCAGAAAAAGGTAAATGCTGGAGAAGGCATAAATTACTAAACTGTTTCATTAATTCAAGACACAACTGGTTTTGTTGAAGATCTTACAGTACGGAGTATTGTAAGAAGTACGGAGGCACTCATGGAGAGAGAAATGCTAAATGAACAGACAGGTTTCAAAAAGAGCTACAGTGGTTCACGCTCACACACTTCTTGTCATATTCTGTCAGCAGTGTTTTAGCTCAGTGTTTTAACTTTTAACAAGTTTTAACTTATTCAGAAGCCTGGATAACATGGCTTCTGTGCAAGCTCAGGAAAGACATCACTTCTTTATAGAGTTGCAGATGGGCAGGGTATGTGCCCACCCACACGCCAAAGCACCTTTTGGCTTTGGATATAAACCACCTACTGAATCATCAACAAAAAAAAATATTCAGCAAGCCCAGCTGACTAACAATATTATTTTTATTTAGTATATGCTTATATCTAAGTGCAATGTAGCACTTATAAGCAAAGAGAGTTCTTGGGTAGAAAGAAATGACCCAAAAATATAAATTAGATTTCAGGGATAATTCTTCAACATGACTATTATCCAGATTTATGTTCCAACCTTTGATGCAGAAGAAGAGCAGGTTGACAAGTTTTGTGGTCAAGTTAAATATCAAATCAACAGAAGAGGCAAGTAACAGACTGGAATGCCAAATTTGGAAATATAAATGAGGAACATGTAGTTGGACTGCATGGCCTAAGAAACAGAAATGAAGCAAAATAATATTATCAGTTTCTGCCCATCCAATTATTTTTTCATTGCTAACAGGGAATTTAAACCAAAATGATACCTATATACATGGACATAAAAATGTACATATTTTTGGTGCAAAAATCAAAGATTGTTCTACTGAGCTGACAGGAGGACAAATTAAGAACTGCTGGTATTCAATTCCATGTCACCCTAAAGCAGGAAATCAAAGCCAACCTGTTCCCACAATATAAAAATGAGCACCTATTAATCATTTTCAATGAGAAGATGAGCAATCACTTTGAAGTCTTTAACCCTGTTGATAAGAAATCAGATGAACTGTGGAATAAAATCAAAGGTGTTGTCAAGATGTTGTGAATTTAAAAGAGATTTCCAAAGATGGAAGAAAGCAACCTGGAACAAACAAACAGTGTTTGTCAGAACAAACAGTGGAAATTACCATGAAGATAAGTCAGAGCCAAGGAAGATAAAGATCCCAGAAATAATATTAACTAAATCCAGAGAGACAAGAAGCGGTACAACAAGTTCTATAAAAACAACATAGATGCAAACAAACATGGAAAAAGAAGGATCATTTTCCAAAAGATCTCTGAACTCAGCAGGAGCATCCAACTTTTAATTGGCATGCTGAAGGATATCAGTGTATAGAAACAATCGATTCAAAAGAATCAAGGAGATAGAATGAGTCCTTGGAACATTTTTTTTACAGTAGAGATGTCAACATGTAAGATACCTTAGAAAACATTCCATAATTATAAGAAATAGTAGTATTAAAAGTTGAAATTAGATCAATGCTTTGGTCATTACAAAGTTAGGAGGCTATAGAAACTGGCAGAATATCTGTATAAATGTAGTGAGCAATGGAAAAAAGAATGTGTAAAGGATAAAACTAAATTATTCCACAGATCTGACATAGTGGTCAATAGATTGGAAGAGATCTGCTCACCAGTATCAACCATCTTACTAATTACAACAGATAAAATAACCAGCTTTAGAAATGAATATCTTGTGGTGATGGGTAGATTCTACTTTTTAGGCTTGACTAAAACCAGTAAAGGAACAATTAAAAAATACATCTCAGATGACAACTTGGTAGTACAATAATGAAAACGTGGAAAAGATGTTCAGATGTTGTGTCATATGTATACCTCCAAAGACAAGAATCATTTCCCCTATGCCGTTTAATGGAAATAAGAGTTGGGCTTTGAAGAAGGAGGATAGAAAGAGTGTTGATGGGTTTGGGATGTTAGTGTTACAGAATAAAACAACAGGGATAAAAAGGAAAATAAACATATGGATCTATAGCACAAATAAATCCAGAATTCTTACTTAAGCACAAATTCCAAAGCTCAAGTGTTCATACGTTTGATATGTGAAGATCCAGCTTCCTTTCCATCATGCCAGGAAAAACAGGAAAGAAAAAAGGATGACAAGCAGCAAGGTAGACAGCTTCAATTACAGCAGCAAAGGGTGCTATGTTGGAAGACCAGCAGGGTATATGGTTGATGACAGATCATCCTCCATATATCCCATCCAATTTCATAAACTCAGACAGAAATATACTTAAAGGTATCATAGAATTATTAATCAATTAAAAAACGATAGGCAATAAAAACATCAAAACATAGCTGGATAAATGTCATATGCCTGGCAATACAATAAAGTCATTATTGTCTTACTCAGCTTTAGAAGCGTGGAGCCATCTGGGAAAAAACAGAGTGTTTCAAAATAATGCCCCCACCAAGAGAAAAAAAAAACTATTTTTGATTCCCAGCTTTCATACATTCTGGGCAAAGAAAACCCAGAGCACCTCCCAGAGTGGGCAGACTCCATTTGAAGATGATAACATGGACCTAAGGAATAATTCATTTGGACTGATAGTTGGACAGATTCAATTAACAAATCAAGAATAAGATATTTTTATGAAGTCATGCAGCAGCATACAAGGAATTAACAAGACCAAAAGTCAAAATATGTCTGTACAAGGACAATCACATTATCACAACCACCATCCTGGCTTTTTAAAAATGTTCCTGGAGATACTATTAAAGTATACTATTAAAAATTCTCCATGCAGAAGTTACTAGGAGTAGTATACAGCATTAAAATCATTTAAATATATATATAGTAATTAATATAACAGGAAAGAAGCAAAGAAAGTAAACTGTGCTCTTCCTGTGCTTTTTGTAGCAAATTGATTTGCAACCATCTACCTCTGTAGCTCTTAGTTTGTGAAGATCCATTTGCTCCAACAAAAAAGCTATATCTTGGCAAATACTATTAAAGGGTGAGCAAAATGAAACTTTGCCAGAATAGCTTAAGCACAATGGGTTTATAATTTTCTTTTCACTGAATCTTCCTCCTCTTCTTCCTTTATTACACTTACTGACTTCCCAGCTCCACTGTCTTCTGCCTTCAACAATAGAAATGCCAGGTTGGATTCTTCTAACGTGGATGAACTGGGTGGCTTTGGAAGGTATAGTGGAGGGGTGGGGTGGGAGAGAGAAAGTGGGAGAGAGAAATCCCCACTTGTTTTGTGGCTGCAGCTGCATCTTCCAGGCAAGTGGATCATGTGCAAATTGCATACTAATCATTACTTGTGATTAACCTGACTTAATTGACAGTCTAAAATCACACACCTGACCTATCACTGCTGCAGATGTTGTCTTGCACCTATCTGTTCTTCCATGTTTAAACATTAAGAATATTGGGGAGATGAACAAAATGTTTGTTGCGAATTAACCACTGTGTATTTTATGGTAGCACTTAATTAACAGCTTATCATGATTGCAGGAAGACACAACATGGGAATCTCAACTGGTAATAAAATGTCTATGAACCTATTAAGAGATGTCAACAATATAGTGGTTGTTTTTATGGTGGGGATGGTGATGGAGATAAGGAAATTGCATCACATGAAAAATTATTTAGATAGGCCTTTAACATGGACAGAATGTGATAGCAACTTTTTCATTCTTGTAGAATCCTTTCTTATTCAGTTTTACTTTTTGTGAAACTGGAATATTTTACCAAATAATTGGTTCAAGTAAAATATAGTCTATCTTAGATTCTATGATGCTTGTCTTAAGAAAACAGCCAAAGTAAAGGTTCTAGAGATTGCTTATAACCACACATTTATAGGTGGTTCACACATATTCAGCACCATAGTTGAGGGTAACAAGCACTGGAGTAATCAAATGAAGAAAAACAAGAGATAATCAATCAAAGATTAAGTCATCAAATATATGACTTGGTATACAATTTATGTATTATTAAATGAATACAGGGTTCTTGATTATTTGATTAAATGTGTAACAGTGTTAAGAAGCAAAGCAGACAATGACATTGAAAGGTGGCAGAAAGACCTTGAGCATTAAACAAGGAACAAAAGATTGATAGGCATGAGGTAAATACACGTAAGATTTGCAGAAAGCGACAAAAGTATAAATCATTTGGTCCAAGACAACATTAAAGTGATGCATGAAAGCACCAATGGGTGGGAAACAAAAGACTGTTTTCAGGTTGGAATTAATATACTTCAGCAATATCTTTTTTCTGTTATGGTTTCATGAATTGTCTTCTCTCATTTTTAGTTGCATGATGTTTAAGGTACTATTTCCTGCTTATTCTAAAGTCCATTGTGATTCAAAAAGGTTTAAATTCTGTTAGAGTGTGTCACCTTGGAAGGAAGTCAGATGACTTGAAAGAGGTATTGGATTGGGGTTGGCACTGGAGAGAGAGCAAATGCCTTGCCAACATAATTCTCTTTCAAATCAAGAATAGCTAAAAAGCATTAAACAGTGAACAAAGCCACAGAGAGGAATACAGTGTAAGTTATCTCTAAGCAACAAGGTAAGAGACATTTTCCCCAGAGATCTACTGTGATCCAGAATCATTTATGTGGATCAGAGCACTTGGAGTATGTGAACTTCTCGCTCCAGATGAATTTTTAACGGGTGAAAAACTCTCTTCAATACGTAGAGATCCAGAATGTATCATCCAAGTATCAGGAGAGCTGGGACTGCCCAGACCTTTTTGGGTCAGTCACACCAGGCTTCAGCATAGTCTTGTTATGCTTTGGTTCTGTGGGTTGTCAGGTGCTTATAGCCTTTATTGAAAGCTGTAGAAATTTTAGTCTGAATTGGATTTGCTGAAGGAAGCGAAAAGGCTTATTTATTTATACACCATGTGTATTTTTATATCACTCCACAATCAATTTGCTAGGGTAGTTTACTGAATGAATAAAATAAAAGGTAAATACAAATACATACACAGACTAACACTACAGTCCTTTAAATGCTCTAATGTTAGAGGCTTCAAAATTTTTATGGCCATGCTACTGACAGGCTGGAAGAGTGTAAGTGAGAAAAGGCTTTTGTAGATTTTGTCTTGAAAGGATCCTTCCTTCCTTCCTTCCTTCCTTCCTTCCTTCCTTCCTTCCTTCCTTCCTTCCTTGATAGTTTTTAGGTTCAGTAGATCCTCAAGCAATAAAAATAGCACTTAGAATTATATGCTTCTCCATAGTACCTTACAGTACTCTCTGAATAGTTTGCAATGTCAGCCTATTGACCCAAACAATCTGGGTCCTCATTTTACCAACTTCAGAAGGATGAAAGACTAAGTCAACCTTGAACTCTATCAGGATTGAACTCCAGATTGTGGGCACAGGTAGCCTGCAGTACTGCATTTTAACCACTGTGCCACCAGGGCTCTTGCAAGCCCTGCTTCTATGCTTGTGTTCACACCCCTTTTGCCCACAGCCAGTTCTGTGGATGTGGCTTAGGTTGTGAGCATGGCTTGGTGATCATGTCATTGGCTGGGTGTGGCCAACTCAATATCACTCACATCAAGGCACGCATCTCCTCGCCTGGCCTCTCATGACTGTGCGGATGCTGCAACAGTCGTAAGTGTGAAAAATGGTCATAAGTCATTTTTTCAGTGCCATTGTAACTTTGAATGGTCAGTCCACACAAGCAAAGTACCAGCAAAGAAGAGGAAAAAAATTCCAGAGCTTTCTGTCCATGCTTGCTTTTTCCTGAAACCCCATCCCACTTTAAGAAGAGAGATTGGTATTTTTCTCCCTGCTGTTGGTGAACTTTGATAAAAGGGGAAGGAATTCAGTTCAGAGAAATCCACCAATCTCTTTCCTTAATATGCTATGCACACGATAAATTAGAACTGCACCATTTGATTATACTCAATGCAGATTCTTGTGGATAACATAACTTGTTCATGAGGATGAGTCTATTGTTATTTTATTTTTGTAACAACTTAAGAAAAGAATGAAAAAAATCATAAAATACACAAAAAAAGAATAGGAAAGATATACAGATAAGACTACAAAAACACTCTACACAAACAATTTTCTAAATTTACCTTAGGAAGGAAAATAATTAAGGAATGTCTAGCATTACATCACATTAACGCATATTTTTATTAGTAGATAAAATTACCTCAAGCCCAGTACAACCATAATACCTCAAAAAAATCAAATTCCAAAGTTTTGGGATGTAATTTAAATTGATACTGAGATATTTAATAGTAAAAAAACCACCATAAATCATATAGAGTAAAATATTATTTCAAGGCACTGTCAATGACTCAGAAACCAGATCATATGAGTTAATGACCCCTTAAACTAGATAAAATATGATATCCATCCTTTTGAATACATTCTTTGTGAGTATCCAATAAACTCAAATAAAGTATTTTAATGAATCAATTTTAATTTTAGATCCATTGAAGCAAATTTAACATTTTTTTAGAAGTGCATACTTTGACTTTTTGTTATTGGGTGTTTTGATTATTTAATTCATAAGAATTGTTAATGTCTGCTTTAAAATGTTCTTTAGTTTCCCTCAAGGAAGAGTCTGTAATTGAACAAGAGGAAGTAGCAGAAACATTGGGAAACATACATAATGTTCTAATGCTCTTGGTCTTGATTTTAAAGATAACTAAAAATGAATATCATCAAACATGTACCTAGAAGTATAATAGGATCACATAGTAAGATAAAATAATAAGGAAAGGGGCATAAGATGGATAAAAAATTATGAAGAATGTTATTAAAAACAAATTAATAAACAGGTTTAATGAGAAGAAAAATCATTGTGCTTTTAGTGGGGATCCGAAACAGAGAAAAGGAATAGAATAGGGTAACGGAGTTGGAAGGGATCTTGGAGGTCTTCTAGTCCAACCCCCTGCTTAGATAGGAAACTCTATACCATTTCAGACAAATGGTTATCCAATATCTTTTTAAAAACTTCCAGTGTTGGAGCATTCACAACTTCTGAAGGCAAATTGGTTTCATTGATTAATTACTCTAACAGTCAGGAAATTTCTTCTTAGTTCTAGGTTTCTTCTCTCCTTGATTACTTTCCACCCATTGTTTCTTGTCCTACCCTGAGATATTGGAACACTGCTATCATGTCACCCCAGTCCTTCTTTTCATCAGACTAGACATACCCAGTTCCAGCAGCCGTTCTTTATATGCTTTAGCCTCTAGTCCCCTAATCATCTTTGTTGCTCTTCTCTGCACTCTTTCCAGAGTCTCCACATCTTTTTAAAGGACTCATAGGAAATAGAAAGAGGACTAAGTCACAATGGAGGATTATAGACAGTAGCCCCACACTGTTAGATGTTGATGTTAGAAAAGCCTTCTCAAGATCAGTTCATCAAGGGAACCAATTACCCAAAGAGATGGTGGATCCTTTTCATTGGACATTAGTCCTAAAGATGCATTAATTTAGACTCTGCATTGAGTTGAATGACCATCCCAACTCCAGAGTTCTGTTATTGTAGCTTTTAAGGGTGAAATAAAAAAAGATATGGAGCTCCTAACAACTATTAGGCACCATTTACCAGATGTGAACATGATGGCTCTGAGCATGGCTGCATCGCAATATGTTTTCCCTGAATCTAAATACACCGAAGGAGTTGCCTTTTCCTTGAAATATAGGCTGGATTTGCAGGAAAATTGACTATATGAGCTACAGAAGATGGTATGAGCAGGGTTGTTCCTTTTCATCAATGACTATACTCACATTATCCCACTCTCCAGCATTTAAACAGCAGCCTCCAGCATTTATTTTATTTTTCCCTCTTCCCACAGTAAACCCAGAAAAATACATTTTTATAGAACATGTTTAAAAAGTTAATGCCTTTTAAAATCTCTCCATAATCTCATAAATATAAATTATAGTATTGTGCAGAGTCACAGAGCGCAAAGAAAGCAGGGCAGCTAAATTCAACGTACATTTTGCTAGCCTTTTAAGAGCACAAGGAAATCCTTGTTGTATAACACTGGAGATTAGCCATGTGTTTGTGATGTACCAAGGAGCTGCTGAGATATTTGACTGCCACATTTTCATATCTCTCAGTCTGATGACTCAGCCAGGCTTGGGGAAAGGGCTGAATGAGGGAACTTCTGTCCTCCAGAAAAGGTAATTTGTTGCTGCTACCACCAGAATGTTTTGTATAAACAAGTTCTGCAACACAACCAGTAGTTCAATAACTTCACAGATGTTCCACTTCCTTTCAGTGCTTCTGATACCCAATGAACCTCATGAGAAGGCTCCTGCTACATTAGACTAAGGACTTGTTCAGTCCAGCATTCAGTTCCTCCAGTTGCCAACCAAAACCTAACAGAAAACTCAAGGATTCAGTATTAGTTACAGTTAATGTTCCCTAGCCATTAAGAAGTACAAGAGACAATGGGCAGCAATTATTGGTACTATTTTCTCAAAAGTGTAATCTTTTGAGAATCCGCTAAATCCACTTACAAAGCCATCCAAACTGCTAGCCATCCTACATCGTATAAGAAATGTCATAGATTAACAGGACACTGTCCTCTCCCCTCCCTGCCCTTGCTATTTCTCTCCTATCTTTCAATGTCATTTGATAACCTGGTACAGAGGTCTCCAAATTTGGCAACTTTAAGACTTGTGGACTTCAACTCCCAGAATTCTCCAGTCAGCTATTTTGGGAGTTGAAGTCCACAATTCTTAAAGTTGCCATGTTTGGGGACCCTGACCTAGTATTAGGTTGAGAGATGGCTTTCTTCAACATCCCTATTCCCTTTTTCTGTACAGCCAAAGGTTTATATAGTTGTTTTGTCCTATATGCCCTCTAAGTTAAGAATTCTGAATATGCTATCCCTTTATTTATTCATACAATGTATAGGCTGCCTGACTGGGCAACTTCTAATTAAAAGGAAAAACAAATACAAACCACAAAAAATAATCATGAGCCTCTCCAGAAACAATAAATGAATGAATGAAAATCTAACAGCAGAGGCTCAACTTTTATTCTGCCCTAAGACATAAGGAAAATAACCAGATTTTTAGTAACTTCCTGAACATCATCAAGGTAGGAACCATTCAGATCTCTGATCTGGGCTAGACAAATGCCGAATCCCTTTCTGTTGATTGTGATGGTTGGCAGGTTTTGGTTTTTTTAAAAAAAGGTTGATTATGTTTGTTTTGGTCCTTTACCTGGTCTTTAGATTCATGTCCCCTGGTTTGTTAGAACAGTTCAGAGGGTGCCATATGAGTGAGTTCTAACAGTGGTTAATACTTCTTTCAGTGAAATGGTTGTTCAGCTTTGCTTCATCCCCTCCTCAAAAAGCCATCACTAGGGCTTCCAGTTTGGGTCTCTTCAGGGACAGACCAAAATCCCTGATTGTGCACAGTTTCAATCTGTGCTCACCGCTTTAGCTCCCTGATCCTTTGGATCCGGGGCTGAAGCCACCCCGTAGAGGTGGTGAAGAAGGGGGAGATTGCTAGCCGAGTGGGGGGGGGAGCCTCCTTGGCTGGTCTAAACTCCCTTGCCCAAAGTTGGCTGCAGTGGTGGTCAGAAATGGCCACCTCAAAGAAGAACCCGACTGGATAAGATTGTGCAGGAAGAAGATAAAGAGAAAAGCAGGACAGACTGGGCTAAACAATTGAGAACATCTGAGCAAAGTACCCTGAATCTAAAAGTACCTGGAGGGATACTTCTGAAAGAAGATATTTAAACAGTGAAGGAGAGAGAAAAGGAGATTAAAAACTCTTTTTTTACCTTTATATTGACAATTGCAAATGGTATGAAAAGAAATTTATATTAATCTATTTTGACACTAACAGGCAAACTTAAGCTGAAATCTAAGTGTCAAAAGGAGAATAAAGATTTTTTTCTTGGTCATTTTAAAGCCCTAAATAAAGGAGAAAAGTGCAGGCAAAAGTGTGAGACTTGGAATAATGGAAAAATAGAGTGCCACCTGGAAAAATAAAGAGGATTAACAGTGCAACTTTGAAAAGACTCCTGAGGATACATTGTAACTGAAATCTTATTAAAAGATATAGTAATCCATGGAAAGGAAAAGTAAAGGAAAGAAACAAGAAGGAAGAGTCTGGGATCATTTGGTGATTTTTTTTTAAAAAAAGTTCTTGGCATTGGTTTTTTTCTTTCTTTTTCTGTTTTTACTTAAAGTCAATTGGGTGGTTATTCAAGTGCTTAAAATGCCATCACTCCTGAAGGAATTGAAGATGAGTCTTAAAAAACAGAAAGATGCAGAAAGGGTAGGAAGATCCTTTGGCTTCGTATTTGAATTTTTTGAAATGGAGATCCTAAACTATGAAAAGCAAAAGGAAAAGCTTTGAGAGCAAGAAGAAGGGGGAGGACAAAGAAGAAGCCATTTTTCAAGGATCAAATAATTCAAAGTGTGGTATAAGAGGAAAAAGGGGGAAAGGAGTTAAAAGTTTGAGATCAAAGGGAACAGCCAGAAAGAAAAATAATCTGAAACAGAAGTAGATAACAGCAAGGAGAAGTAGAAAAGAAAACTACAGAAGGGAAATTTAGAGGAGAAGGGTATAAAAAAAAGGATGAGAAAATATGGGGAAAGATAGAAAGAGAAAGATTTATGAGGACAAAAACCAGGAAATAAAGAAAAAAGGGAAACATACTAGGATTAAAGGTATTTGCTCAGCTAGAAAGCAGAGACAATGGTTAAATTTAGTTAAAAGTGAGATTCTACAAAGGTACAAAAAATAGTGTTGTGACAGTAGAATACTGTTAATGAGTAGAAATGAAATAAGTAAATAATCTATGAGATGAAACTGTATTGTTAGTACATGGTATGTTTTTATATATATTAATGCCATAATAAAGAAAGAGGGAAACATTGCAATTGTTTCTAAAGATTCATAAATATTGAAAAGAAATGTGAAAGATTTATAAGGAATTTTATACGTTATTAGAATGAACTTGAACAATTATTTGCTTGTTAATAGTAAATAAGATAAGATTAATAGTAATATAGATAAAACTGTATGACTATCCAATGGTATGTTTATTAACATTAGTAATAAATGAAGAAGGGAGGGAAACATTTCCATTGTTCTCAGAGATTGATAGATATTGAAAAGAAATGTAAAGTATACAAGGTTTATACAGTACTGAATGAATTTGCATAACTATTTTTTGTTTACTAATGTTTTTTTATATATATTATATATATGCAGTTCATCTTCCTTCGGATTATTATCCCACGTCATTGTAGTGCTTTTAAAGTTGTAGCAACGTTCAGCAGAAATCTCATCTGCCATTCATCTGGCTTCTGTATTGAGTTACAAACTCAATTACAGAAGCCTGATGATGGCAGATGAAATTCTGCTGAAACATTGCTACAACTTTTAAAAGCACTACAGTGACGTGGGATAATACCCGAAGGAAGATGAACTGCATTCATGTATGTACCGCGAAAACTTAAAAACACACACACACACACACACACCACACACACACACACACACACATATATATATTATATATGTGTGTGTGTTTTTTTTTTTTAAGCCTATTCGCTGGTTACTTACATGTGTGGCTGTTCAGCTTCCCTCGGGTATTATCCCACGTCATTGTAGTGCTGTTAAAGTTGTAGCAACGTTTCAGCAGAATCTCATCTGCCATCATCAGGCTTCTGTATGGATGTGGGTCTCATAGCCCTCTGGTTTTAAATTCGAGGCTGGCCTATTCTGATTGACTGGGAGTCTAGGTCTGTGTTCACTGGACTTGGAGTTTGATTGATTGGTGTTTTTGGTTTCTTCTGTCTGTTTTGTGCTTTTTGGATTGCTGGCAACACTCTGTTCCTGTGTTGGAGGCTTTCAGTGCACTTGGCTTCCTGTGAAAGGATGCTTTCACTGGGTGCCTGGTGGGGGTGTTTGAGTTGGAGGCATCAAGAGGGAGTCTGTTTGTGCTCAGGTGTTTGCCTGGTTTGTGAGTGTGGATCTTTCTATTTCAAGGTGCAGCTTCCAAATGATTGACAGTCTGCTGGAATCATCTCTTTTATGCATGCTTCAGGTCTTTTTTCAATCTCTATGGCTTCTCGATGATTCTGTGGCTGGGGTTTTTCTATAGTGCCTAAGGTTTTAGTGCCATTGAAGTTGATGTGACCCTATAGTTTCATGTGTTGGCTAGTGAGGAGGTGTGTTCCAGCTTTTTTACTGCATTTTGTGTTCATCTAGGCGGGCACTTATTCTTCTATGGTCTGTCCAATTTATGTGCCGGGCATGATGTACAGGGAACTTCGTATATGCCTTGGTTTTCCAAGGATCAATTTTGTCTTTGGGGTTTCTAAGGATGGCTGCTATTTTTTGTCTGTTTTGAAGGCAGTTTTGATGTGATGCCTGTGTGTATCTTACTGATTTATCTGTAGTACCTCTTATGTAGGGCAGGACAGCTGTTCCATTAGGTCTGTTGATCTTCTAGGTCTCTGTTATGTCTTGGTGTGTTTTTGTGGATCAGTTGGTGATTTTGTTTTTGTGGAAGCCATTGGCTGTCAATACTTCAGTCAGGGTGCATAGTTCAGTCTTTATATGTGTCTTGTCTGCAGGCGTTTGGTTCTGGTAATTAGTGTTTTAGCCACGGAATTTATCTGTGCTGGGTGGTGGTGGATTGGGCGTTGAGGTAGCGGTTGGTGTGTTTTCTTTGGTATATGGTGTGTCCCAGTGTGCCATCTGTTTCTTTTGTAGATTAGTACATATAGGAATGTAGTTGTTTGTTTATTTCCGTTTCCATGGTGAACTTGATTTGGGGTTTGTGCTGTTTAGGTATGTTAGGAAATTGTTTAGGTTTTCTTTTCCATGGGCCAAATCACAAATGTGTCATCGATGTATCTTAGCCATAGTTTTGGGTTTGTGGGTGCATTAGCCAGGGCTCTGGATTCGAAATTTCTTCCATGAAACAGGTTTGCAATGATGGTGACAGTGGTGATCTCATGGAAAACGGAAATAAACAAAACAACTACCATTCCTGTATGTATATCTACAAAAGAACAGATGCAACTGGACACACCATATACCAGAAGAAAACACACCACAACCGCTACTTCAACGCCAATCCCGACCACCACCCAGCACAGATACATTCCAACGTACGCTCCGGTGTCGTCTGGGTAAACACTAATTACAGAACCAAACGCCTGGCAGAACAAGGACACATATAAAAGACTGAACTATGCACCTGACTGAAGTATGTACAGGCCATGGCTTCCACCAAAAACAAAATCACCAACTTATCCACAAAAACACACCACAGACAATACAGAGCCTAGAAGATAACCAGACCTATGGAACAGCTGTCCTGGCCTACATAAGAGGTACTACAGATAAAATCAGTAAGATACTACAGCAGGCATCACATCAAAACTGCCTTCAAAACAGACCAAAAAATAGCAGCCATCCTTAGCAACCCCAAAGACAAAAATTGACCTGGAAACCAAGGCTAGATATACGAAGTTCCCTGTAACATCATGCCCAGCCACAAACATTGGACAGACCAAGCAAGAAAAGTGCCCGCCTAGAAGAACACAAAAATGCAAGCAAAAAAAAAAGCTGAACCACACCTCCTCACTAGCCCATACACGTGAAAAACCCACAGGTCACATCAACTTCAGGGCACGCTAAAACCCTAGGCCACGTATAGAAAACCCCAGCCACAGAATACATCAGAGAAGCCAATAGAGATTGAAAAAAGACCTGAAACGATGAATAGAAGAGATGATTCCAGCAGGACTGTCAATCATTTGGAAGCCTGCACTCTAAATAGAAAGATTCCTACACCACAAAACCAGGCAAACACCTGAGCCAGACTCCCTCTGATCCTCCAACATAAACACCCCCCCACCAGGCACCCAGGTGAAACCTGTCTCCTAATGGATAGCAGCCGTCCTTTCACAACGAAGCCCCAAGCTGAACTGAAAGCCTCCACACGAACAGAGTGTGTTGCCAGCCCAATCAAAGCCACAACAGACAGAAGAAACCAGAAACACCAATAATCAAACTCCAAGTCCAGTGAACACAGATCGTAGACTCCCAGCCCAATGCAGAATAGACCAGCCCTCAAGATTAAAACCATGAGGCTGTGAGACCCACATCCATACAGAAAGCTAATTGATGCAGATGAGATTCTGCTGAACGTTGCTACAACTTTAACAGCACTACAATGATGTGGGCATATACCGAGGGAACGCTGAAAGCATATATAAGTATGTATTATGTACTGTATGTATGTATATACTTTGTTTTGCTATTTGTTTTTAGAATTTTTTCTTTGATACATTTGGGGAAGTACCAAGCAGAGTCTGAATGATGAAGATCTACATGGATAATAAAAAGATTTTAGAAAATTAGGAATGTTATATTTTAGATATGCACAAATTTCAATGTTTAATGAGATTTCATATGTAATACAATAAATTTAAAAGTGTTGCACTCAATTGACAATCAGTTAGGGGGAAATTTTGCTTCTTATGATGGTTGGAAGAGAACATATTGAAATTTGTAAACAAGACAGACAAAAGTATAGTATAAAAAAAAACTGAATAAAAAGATATAGAAATTTAGGTAAAAGAAATACAATTGAATAAGAAGAAAATGAGATAACCATAAAAGAAAATTAAGAGAAGAAAAGGGAGAAATTGTGAGAAGTTGGGAAAAGAGTAATAATAAGATATGAAGCTGAATACATAAGTTGAATATGCATATGAAATTGTGTCTATATGGAAATATGATAACCCAGAATAATGCTGTACTCAAATAAGATGTTTTATTTGTTTGTTAAAACCCAATAAAACTTTGTTTAAAAAAAGAAGAAGAAGAAGAAGCTATCACTGGACTCTACTATACTGGACTATTTTTGTCCGGTGTCTAACTTTGCCTGTGGGAGGAAATAAGTTGAAAAGGTGGTTGCACAACAGGTTCAGAATGCCTTGAGAGAAGCTTTTCAGCTGGGATTCAGACTCAGGTGTAGGATAGAAATAGCACTGGTTCTCGTTTTAATCTCTGAAATCCTTCATGGGCTGTGTGGTATCTGAGGGAACACTTCACCCCAATTGTTTCTGGGCATCCCATCAAATCTGGCAAAGGATGCTGCATGTCCCATCTGTTAGGAAAGAACATTTGGTGGGTTTCAAGAGGCAGGACTTCTGTGGCAAGGTGCCTGCCTTGTGGAACATGAAGTGAGTTTAAGTCCATACCTGTTAATGTTGCAAAAGTCCCTTGCAATCTACTATGTCACTAGGCCTGACGGTACCAGGGGATCAGTGAGGTTTTGAGATGGATCCATGACTATGGTTAACATTTATTCTCTCTTGTGCCTTGTGGTTTTTTAATAGGTTTTACCAATTGTTATAAACCAGCGAGATTCACTTTTTATGAAGTGGGGGGCCATATACATTTGATATATGAATAAATAAGTTTTTTAAAAGTATCCAATGGTTTTTCCAACTGGAAATACAGAAGGAAATTGTCAGAACCCCACAAAGTATCTTCATTAAGTCAATTATATCAATGTTGTGCCTTGATGACACAAATAATTTTGCTTTCTTGATACAAAGCTGGTCAAGGTGAATTGTGACTGTCTCATACGTGTTTACATTTCTATTTAAAAGGGGATCTATTTCTAGTACTCTAGGACACTTTCTATTTAAAAGGGGGTCTTGAGGAATACAGTAGAGTAAACCCACAAGTAAAGAAATTTGAAGGAATGTTTCATGACAACTTGCCTCAGTAATCAATGAAAAAATTTATTTTGGAATGTCACCATACTCTAATAAAAAAACAAAGAATGCAAAATAATGCAAAACTTCTCTATTTAAAACAATGTAATGCTTCTTCTTTATTTTTATCTTGGGCTGCGGGTTTAATGACTTATGGGCATTAGAGAAAAGGAGATATAATGCTTTAAAATTTGGACAAAAAGTTCTACCTAAATTTTAAATTCATGGCCTGAAACAAGTTCTGCTCTGAAGTTGTACGCATGTATACATTAAGTCTCAAAAATTACCTTATACATGTCCCAAAAAAATCAAGAGTAGATCTTTGAGTATTTGCACTGAATCAAATAATTCCTATGTGGGGATAAAGAACAAAAGTATGAAAGTGCTTGTAAAATAGTTCTAGGTAAATTACATTTAATTGGTTATTATTCTTCATTATCATCATTCAAATTGTATTCAGAGCATAAATTTAAAAGCAATAGGCCAATTCAAAAGCCTGCTCATTTATTTTTATTTCTAATTTCACAATTAGGAAAAGACCATTGAATATGAATTCCTCATCCTCTGGTCCTACAGACATTAGACCAATAACTATTTGTTAGATTCCATTTTCATCTTGAACATGATACAAAGATTCTGATGGTGGAATTAATGGAACAAAGGAACAGGGGGACAGATTATTCATGGGAATCAGAAATTTTCTATTTAATATTTCTTAGCTATATAGTATAGGTTAGAGGTTTCCAACCTTGGCAACTTTAAGACTTGTGGTGAAGTTGAGGGTCTTAAGGAGTCGGTCGTTTCGACGACTCCTTAAGAGGGAGTTGAAGTCCACAAGTCTTAAAGTTGCCAAGGTTGGAGACCCCTGGTATAGGTAATTCTGAGATGACCTTTCATTACAGTACCTATCGATAGAGGTCAATGGGTTTTTACTTACACTTGAAGAATGGCTGATGGGGGAAGAGAGCTTGCAATGAAATAAACTAGTTTTACATAGTAACATACTTCAGCGATATTGTTCCAACAAATTTGTTTTTTTCAATTTACCCAGCTTACCCATATAAGCAGCAAAACTTCCATTGACACAAGATTATATATATTGTGTGACAATGGTTACTTTAAATTGCTAGGATGCTTTCCCATCTAATTATGTCCTGCTGAAACTGTGAGGAAGTTAAGTAAATTGGGATCAAACATTACCAGGCTGCCTTAAAACATTAAAGAAACCTTTTGATTTTCAGAAATCCATTACTGGGAAGACATCTGTGCTCTGAGCTCAGTCCTTGAGAATGAGGCTCAGCCTGGCATCATTCTCTAATATGCTGTCGACACATGCAACTGTGCTAATACAGGATTAGCATTTGCTTATGAAATCCCCCTGCCTTTGAAATGCAGCTTTAATTAAAAATGTTCTACTTGTTCAGGAATACAAAGGAAAAATTCATAATGTTTTGGGAGAAATTTTTGAGCAGTTAAGCAGGGATTTCATTAACTGATTTATGGATACTCCAATGAGGGTCATGAGGAGAAAAGGTGAGCCTCCTGGCATTTTTGCAACAAGTTCCTCAGCAATTGCATCGTCAGAATCCAATCCAACAAATAAAGATTTCAGCAATGAAACCGCATTATTTCAGAAAATTATTTCCTTCACTATACTTCTTTTTTTAAAAAATGTTTTTGCTTGGAAATGGCAACAAATTTAAACTAACTATAAATCTCCTGAACTACAATCCCCACAAAAGTTCAGGTATTATTTTTTGGGGGGGGGCGGTGCTCACACTTTAATCATCCATAAACCCTAAACAATCCTTGATTATGATTATCAAATCGAACATTTTTTGAATGGTACCAAAGTGAGCTTTAATTATGTGGAGTAGCTCCCCATCTGTCTCAGATCTAAATCCTGATGACTTTTCAACAGAAAGTTATGTCACCATCAACTCAAGAGTTCTGTCCAAGGTAGGTCCAGAAGTAGATGCATCCCTGCTAAGAGGACAGGTCCCCTTTATTTGATTTTGTATATGTCTCATGCAAAGCAATACAGCCCAGCATCCACAACAAGTGTACTCATTTTGGTTTGTTCTCATTTTGAAAACCTTGGGTTCTCTCTACATAATTAATCAATTAAACAATAATTAATTCCATCTTTTTGTGGAGATGTGATTGCCACATGAATTGCCAAATCTATTGGCAATTACACTCTTCATAATATGCATTTTTGGGATTGCATGACAATGGTTCTGCTTCACATAATTGCATAATTAATCCTTTAGGAGATTCAGGAAACTTCCTAGTTGAATGTCTCTCTCTGCAGTCTGCCAGTAATTAGCTTCCACAAAGTGGCCATTAATAAGAGATATTGTATAGTCCTATTCAATACTACCAAATAATTACTAGTCCTGTGCTTTTTCTCTCCTACTCTCCATTGTATACATCTACTGCTCTAAGAAACTATTCAGAATGCTTCATTTCACTAACAGCTGGTGATGTGTAGGATTAGAAGAAGGAGAAGGCTATAATTAATATTTCAAGTGCATTAACAGTATTTATGGCACTTTGCCCTCTAGGCTGTCCCCAAATATTTTTATGCTTAAGGCATAGTAGCAAATCACAGCTTCTCCAAGTCACAGAACATAGAAACTAATGCCAGCCAAGATATCTTGGCACATGAGGCAGACCATCCCATAAGCACCACTCTCCAGCCTGGCAGGAAAAGTCAATAATAATCAAGTAAAATATGAGCATTTCTTGAAGTGGTCGCCTCAGACTGTTAAATTACATGGTCACCTGATGGCTTGTGGTCGGCTAAGTTCCTAGCATTTCATGGTCAGAGGCAGAGGAACAAATAGCATCACCTGGAAAAGTAGATAGGAGTACCAGAGATGGACAGACTGTTATTTTGGTATTGGGGAATAATAATACAAATTGTTGAGGTAATTCCCCGTTAGGAGAATGAGCGTTTACAGGGAGACGTATTTGAGAGAAGTGTTTGAATAATACACACACAGTACACAGATACACTGTACAGTAAATGTAGATTTTTACTTCCAGAAACGTTAAGCAAAGTCCAAAAATAGGCAGTCCAAAGTCATTCACAGGTAAAATCAGTCAGTTTTCATCCAGAGATAATCCAAATATCAAATTCCAGTGTCAAAAACAGTTCAGTGTCAGACTTACATTAAATCCAGTAATATCAATCAATTAGAAGAAATGGAGGAACAGCAATACTTTCCAACAGAAGGAAACAAAGATATACTCACACTCTCTTCTGAGATTCAGACAAAGACAAACCAGGTTTCTGGCTCCATCTTATGGCCAAACCACACCCAGTTGCATGCTTTTGCATTCCCTTAAAGAGATAGTACTAAAATGTTTATCCTGGTTTATATATTTCTAACCCAAATACCTGTTAGGTGACTTATATTCCTAACACAAATAATAAATATTTACAATTTATATATCTGCTATATAAGGTGCCTGCCTTGTTTTACATAAAGCAGATTAAATCTTACCATAGTCCAAGGCAAGGCAAAAATAATTGGAGGATCTTATTTTTGGAATAACAATATATTGAGTCAAGATCAGAAGAAATATCAGTTTGAAAGACAAAGACAAGGTTTAATTTATATTCTTTTCCCAGAAGAACGGTTGCAGGAATTAGGTATGTCTAGTCTAATGAAAAAAAAGACTCGGGGTGACATTGTAGTAGTGTTCAAATATTTGAGGGGCTGCCACAAAGAAGTGGGGTTCAACCTATTTTCCAAAGCACCAGAATTCAGGATAAGAAGCAATGGATGAAAACAAATCAAGGAGAGAAGCAACTCAGAATTAGGGAAAAATTTCCTGACAGTCAGAACAATCAACCAGTGGAATGGGTTGTCTTGAAAAGCTGTGGGGTGCTCCATCACTGGAAGGTTTTTAGATGGGATTGGACAGCTGTTTGTCCAGAATGGCATAGGGTCTCCTGGTTGTTCAGGGAGTTGGACTTGAAGTCCTCCAAGATCCTTTCTAACGATGTTATTCTGTAATTATTCTGCTAAATAAATTATTTCTTATCCTTGTCAAGGTTGAAGGAGCAACTGGAGAGGATATAGAGAGTAAAACCCAAAGTGGTCCCTTATGTATGCAGTGTAAGTGTGTGTTTTTGTGTATGTGTGTATGTTCAATAGCTCAACCCCATCAATACCATTCTGACATTGTCTGGCAGAAGATAATAGACTGCAAAGTTTGTTATGATGAACCATAAGGATCATGGAACCATAAGGAGGGGAGAAGGGAGGAGAAGTGAGAAAATATTTTGTGACATTGCAATGCAAACTCCATCCCGACAGTAGTACCTGTATCAGACACTGTGACGCAGGGAGGAACTTGTATTATATCACAATGGAAGTTTCATCATGTGGGCTGCTAACAATTAGAAGCAAACTTCTATATGACAAGCCATTTTCAATATCTTATTGTGGCAATGTCTAAATTACATAGTCAGCCCTGATGGCTTCTGACTGGCTTAGTTCCCAGCATTTCATAGCCTGAGGCAGAGGAATAAATGGAACCCTCTACTGAACCCTGAAAAGGTAGGAAAGCTTTGAAAGTGCCGGAGCTAGACAGATGTTTTTATTTTGACATATGGGAATAATAATAAATTATCAATCATCTGGGGGAGAGGAAGAGAGAGAGAAGACAGAGCAATGTAGCAATGAGATTAATTGGTTGTGGAATAAGAATAAACCTGGAAAAAAAACCAAGGAAGAAATCCCGGTGTTTCCTCTAACAAGATACATAGTAAACTATCTAAGATATATCTTCATTCCTTTTTCTTAACAAATAATGGTGGGAGAATTATTTTTGAATGCCACAATCAATAATGTTGTTAGTAGCTAGTTGGAAAAAAAATATAGATGCGTGAAGATGGGAGTGAGTGGAGTATATTTTTTTTCATAGTGTACAGCATTTCTCTTAAAAGACCCATTCAAGGTAATTTGACAAGTGGCCATCCAGTCTCTTCTTAAAAGTCTCCAGTGATAAAGTACCCACAACTTCTGAAGACAAGCTGTTCCACTGGTTAATTGTTTTCACTGTTAGGAAGTTTCTCCTTAATTCCAGGTTGATGGTTATTTATTTAATATTAATTTATTTGATGGTAAGACAGAGAGAACATGCTCTTATGATCAACTTAGTGTTCTATTTGCTGTGCCATGGAAGAAAGATAGTAGACCAATATCTGCATATAGACAACTATCTAACCCAAAATATTTTTTTTAGAATAACAACTGATCCTGACAAGCAGAGTAAAAGATTCTATGTATAATTCTGACACCAGTAATGGCAATGAAATGGGTGTGTGTGAAAAAGCTTCAGCCCTCAAAGATATGCTGTCTTGGCCCTTTTTGAACAAAGTCTCTGCAAAGGCAGATTTCAACATGAAATAAAGCAGCTGCATTTATTAGAAAATTCAGCTCTAAAAATTGTGCCGAACCAGCTCATTACTGTATAATGTGTTAAGCACCTCAGGGAATCATAAATACATGTATTTTCCCTAATATCTATTTTGTGAGTGGTCTGTGACTGTGACCAGCCCTATTTTCATACATACATACATACATACATACATACATACATACATACATACATACATACATACATCTATATATTGGAATTTACTAAGGAGTCTCTTTATGGGTCATATGCTGGTTCATCAAGTCTGGAACATCGTTAGAACTGATTTTAAAGTAAGTATGTATACAGGTAGCACTCAACCACAATTGAGCCCAAAGTTTATGTTGCTCAGCAACACATTTGTTAAGTAGGTTTTGCCCCATTTTATGACCCTTCTTGCCACAGTTGTTAAGAGAATCATTGCATTTGTTAAGTGAGTAACACAGTTGTTAAATGAATCCGGCTTCCACACTGACTTTGCTTGTCAGAAGGTCGCAAAACTTGATCACATGATGCCACTGCAACTGTCATACCTATGGACCACTTGCCAAACATCTGAATTTTGTGACCCACGGGGATGCTACAACATTCATAAGAGTGAAAATCATATGTCACTTTTTTCAGTGCTGTTTTAATTTTGAACAGCAACCCTAAAAAGGGTTGAAAGTTGAGGATTATCTACACATGCACTTATCTACAAATACTTTGTGAAGGATCCACAGCAGCCTTTTCCACAGAAAATGCTTTCTTTCTTGTGGACATTTGCTAGTGGAAAATGCACTACAGACATTATAAGTTCTTGATCATTTGTCAAATTTATTGTTAGGTTGGCATTGGTATTCTTTTCTAGAATGCCAATTGCCTCACATGGAAGCAAACTCATCTAAAGCTATTTCAGTATGAAGTCAGTTTGACTGAACTGACCATTTTCATTCAAGACCATAAATTTGGATCATCACTTTCTAATACATCCTTGTCAAACAGGCTCATGCTTCTTGTCATTAGCAGTGCAAAACAAGACATTAGCCCCAGACGTTTATTAGCACTTGCTCACTTTTCCATGCCCTTCGCAGGCTAGGTAAGTCCTATGACATAGTCAGCACATAATCCATCCCCTTGGCTATTTGTGAATGGAGAGAAGTATCCATTTGAAAGTTCCAGTTCAGAGGTGGTTAATTTCTTAATTAAAAAAAAACAACAACTCTGTGTGGCAGCTCAAGTTCTGCAAGGACAGTGGGATCAAAGGTGAAAATAGCAGTCATAATGACATGATTGAAGTCCTTCTTTTTCACATACTTCATTCCTGACTTATATTGAAAAGGAAGCAGGTTTAGACCTTGCCATCACAGCCCCTGTCTTGAGTTCCCCACCACCACCACCATCCTAATCCAGGACATGTCTGGCACATCCTGTTTCACTCCAGTGGAAAAAGAAAACGTAACTTGGGTTTGAGAAAGAACAGTCCTCATTTGTCAGTGAATATAAGAGAAAACATCTGGATGGCTATTGATTTTTTTTTTTTGCCTATATTTTGATTGGTTCGTGGGCTTACAAACTTTTACTTACAAACTTACTTATAATAAGTAAAAAAAAAAAGTAAAAAAAAATACTTACAAACATTTACAGTATACAGTGCAACCAAGGTAACTCAGTTCATGAAAAGACAATGCAATAAAACCTATTTTTTAAAAAAATAAACAGGACTGCAGCACTCACAGCAAAAAACCGTAATGAAAAAATTAAACCATGAAATGGCAGTCCAAACAGCTCTAATATCTTCATTCAGTCAGAGCTCCTGAGAATGACAACTCAAAGGCCAGAAAAAAGAATCAGATCTTGACTGCCTTTCTAAAGGCCATCAAGTTTGGGGCCAGCTATATATCAGGAAGGTTATTCCGCAAAATAGGGGCTCCCCAGAAGAAAGTGTGCTTCTTGGGTCCCACAAGATGGCATTGTTTCAGTGAAGGGACCTGAAGTACAGCTTTCCCATCAGAGCATGTGAGCAGAGTAGACACTAGGGGGAGAATGCAGTCCTTCAACTAACCTAGTCTTCTGCCAAACCTGGCAACTTTAAGATTTCGAGTTGAAATCCATACATGTTAAAGTTGCTACATTGAAACTTACAGGGTTTAAAGATAAGAAGTACTGGACAATATTGCACTGGAAGCCAATTGAGAGCAGTAAAGCTCATGCAGTTATGATCTTGAGTGGCTCACAATTAAAGCCTCAAAGACCTTGAAGGCTACCCAAAATGCAGTGATCCAGGTAGTTCTAGCTATGTACCAGTTAGGTTTAGTTTATAGTTATATAGTTAATACTGGTCTAATTCCAAAATGAAGATAGGAGATGGAAGAACAAGATGATATTCCTCTTGTATTTTGAAAAAACACAGCCCCGGGGCTGGAAAAATCTAGTTTATAATAGCAGATGAGAATGTATAGTTGGACTTTTCAACTGCTTCTACACACCCAGGGTTTCAGAAGTCATAATTACCCAGGGGTGATAGGTGGCTATTTGTAATAATCAATGCAATCATCTTTTCAATTTTTCCAATATAGAAAGGAATTTGCTTTTGAGATTTTTAAGGACAAGGGCACTGTTAAATGAAAGCTCTTGCAAATTCACCCTATGTATTGCTTCCTAATCAGCAATAACAGGGAATAATATAGAGAAATTGTCTTTTGGATCCAAAAGGTTCTTTCTCTTTGGCCTGTTAATGGACATAGTTTATAAATTTCAAAATAGCTTGTACACAAAGCAGAAGAATGCAGAAAGAAAGAAATACTCGTCTGTACTGAGGGGAAATGAAAAGAAACATGTACAAGTGAGACTACTTGCTTTAGCTCAGACCAATTCTCTCTTAGTAACTGAATCACCACTAGCTGGGATGTGTTCATTAGCTTATCCTGGAAAACATCACATAACCTGCACCTACAACATTGATTCACAGCCACCTTTATAAACTTAAATATAATTGCATGCTGTGGCTTCCCTGTATGGCGCCAGATATCAAAGATGGAATCAAAAAAGTAAGTAAATAAAAACAATGGAAGGAAACAAAGAATGCAATTTTCTTCTTTCCAAATGAAGCAAACAAATTAAAGGGCAATTCAGGATTTGTTCCTGTGCAATACTGAAAAATTATAAAGTTGAAAGTTTATATGAAACATAAACATTTCAAATCATATTTAATTATTGTTTCTGATAGCCTTTGACAATCATAGGGTAAGACTGTGGGTAAGACTTTGGCTCTTTGGAATAACTATGCTAGAAAGTAAATAATAAATAAAATATAAGATTATGTCCGATCCTGTGTTGTTTTCCAGTTTTATTCTACTTGCATCTAATATGTTCCTCATGTTGTTCATATTCTAACCAGCAAAATATCAAACTCTTCTACAATGCAGCAGCTCCATTTCCCTGAGATATGGAATGAACAACTCTTTGGGCCAATGATTTGCCTTTTCTTATTGTCAGCTTGTAAGCTGAGATTTCTCTCATTAATTCCTTTATTTGCAATTACTCATAAAAGACTCTCTTGGGATTAACATCAATCAGGAGATAGTTAGCAAATTGTCAACAAGGAGAATAACTTGGACACATGCCACAAATCCAATCCCCAGCTACATTATCATAATGGATAACATACTATCCAGTGCTGAAAGCCACAAATATCTGACCACAAATTTTTGCTCATGACCTTGTGACCTGTTGAAATGAGAGAATTCACCAATCTTGCAAATATCCTTTTGTATGAAAATTTAAAAATTAGCAGGAGCCACCTCAGGGTATTAAGAGAAATTTTGATGACAGGAGTCATGGCTGAACAAACAATCATCGAAATCACTTTGACTTCAATAGTCAACTTCTCACTAGGATTTGGAGTCTTGGGAGATGAGAATGAGGGGACTTACATTTTACTTGTCATCACAGAATTCTTCCTCTTGATGGAATAAATTGATGGATCAAGGTTGTGTAGAAATGGTAGGCTGGGGAAGACTGAAGGAGAATTGTGAATCTTTTAGTATGTCCTCATGTGAATGGCTTACCCTTTAGGACTTCAGGTTTGTATGCTGGTGTAATTATGCTGCAGGAGATCAATTATGCTTTTAAATCAAGATACAGTGGTACCTTGGTACTCAACTGCTTTGAATCTCATTGAATTTGATACTTAGTGCATTTTGACAGGAAAATTTTGTCCTAGTACTCATTGTTTGTTTGGTACTCAATGCACAATCTGGAACTTGTAAGTGTTGGCTGCCTTGTGACTACATTATTCCTTTTGGGAAAATTTGTTTTGTAGACCTTGTTTTTTGTACTTATCATGCCTCCTGGAACCAAATAAGGATGAATACTGGGGTACCACCACATATCACTTTTTTAATGAAATAGCCTAGTTCTCCCTCATATATTACAGTAAATGGGCATGCTACTACCCACCATTATTCTCCAAGTCTGTATGCCAGCCCCTTCTGATAGACAGGAAGCTGCCAACTCCAGCCATTGAATCAACAACTTATTGAGAGGGGGAGAGAAAGGGAGAGAGAGAGAGAGAGAGAGAGATATGTTGATGTTACTACTAGCAAAAAGACAACCCCCACAACTTTCCTTTTATATGTGGAAAGCTTTTTTTGTTATTTTGAAAACTGTTGTAAGAAATCTGGAAGAAAAGTAGTAAGAAATATGTGTGGAAGTTGGGAAGGTATTTGTTTAGCCTCTGATTAAAAAAAAAGATAACATCCACAAGAAGCTGAAAGGGGAAGTCTACAAAAGTAAACAAGAAGACACTGGCTTCAGGTCATTTAAGGAAGAGGCAGTAGGACTTCCAGTGATGATGTGAGGATGAACAGAGGTGTAGAAGCCCACCTCCAGTCCTATATCCTTTTTGATGTTTGGCACGACTCCTTGGGGTGCACCATTCCCATAGAGAACCATGCCGGTGTCAGGAGACTTAGGCTGTGGTGAGAGAGGAGGGCAACTCCTCATCACAATGAAGAGAAACCCTGTAGAGGCTAACCAGCAAGAGATTGCTGGCTTGCAATGGTGATCCCAAAGTCCGACCTGCAAAAGGAAGAGAGTGAGTGACAGTCTGTGGCAGCTAACAAAGAGGTTTGTGCAGATATTCTGTGAGGGTGTTGAATGGTGAAGAGATTTATTGAGAAGCAACCAGCTGATCAGAGCCTGGAAAGAAGTGGTGAAGAAGAGAGAATATGAAAGTGTTTGAAAGTGAAAGGGCTCGAGAGGATGAAGTGAAGATTAATAGTAGCAACTTAGAGGAGAAGGAAGCTCAGATTTCAATAGTTTTGAAATAGTTGGATGAAGTCTACAGAGTAAGTATTAATTATGCAAGACAACACAAATGCCCAAGAGAATTGCATGTATGTTTTGCAAGAAGAAAGGTCCAGGACATTATATATAAAATATCGAGAGATGAAACAATCAAGTATAAGGACAAAGAAATCTCAGTTCTTAAACAAATCCNCTATCAATGGTTAGATAACAAAACATAATAATGAAATATGTAGATTTTTAGAAAATAATAAATATATAAAGATGTATTTCTTTTCTTTTTTTATTATAATATATATCTAATATTTTTAGGATAGATTTGGGAGGATAATATGAATTGTTATAAAATAAACTAAGTAAAATATTATTATTTTATAAAACATGAATGAATAAAAGTATAGTCAATGATTGATTAATAAAGGTACTTGATATTTGTTATTTGTTATTATTAATAAATGTACTTGATATTTGATTGAATGTATGAGATGACATATAATGTAATTGTAATTGAAGTTGACGAAATGGTAGCACAAAACAATTTGTAAACCAACCAGCACATTGTATGTATCTGTATGGAAGATGGCTTAATGTTTTTATGTTTTGTTTATTTATGTTTGTTTTAAAACCAATAAAAATTTTAAAAGAAAAAATAAAATAAAGAAGAAAAAACAAGAAGTAACAAAAATCATTCAGTAACAACAAGAAAGAGAAGATTTTAGATTAAGATCATAGGAATTTGAAAAATATACAATACCAAGAGAGAGAACCAAAGATGCACAATCACCCACAAAGAGAGAAAGAAGTAACTAACAGACAAAGAGCAAGAGTCAATTAGATGATGGACGAAGAAAAGAAAATATTATCAATTAACATAAATGTTCTAAACTCTAGGATAAAAAAGAAAAGAATACTAACCAAACTAATTAAATAAAATGCAGATATAATATATTCACAGGAAACTCATATAAGGAAGGAAGAAGAAAAATATCTAGAATGCCCTAAGCTAGGGAATTTGTATACGTTGCTAGAAGATTTTAGGGGAAAAAAATGGATAGCAGTATATATGAAAGACGACATGAAAGCAGAGCTAATTTGGACAGATCCCAATGGAATAATTCTAGTGCTACAAATTTGGATTAAATCAATCCCAATTCTACTCATGGTAATTTATGCCCCTAATGATAACCAAAAGGAATTTTTTAAACAATTACATGGGAAAATAGTGGAATTAGAGAAAAGATATTGTTATCTTGGGGGACTTTCTTCGTCATCACCTAATGACTCTTGCTCTTTGTTCTGTAGTACTTTCTGCTCTCTTTGTGGTGATTTGTGCATTTCAGTTCTTCGATGAAAATGGGGGGTCCCAACAAAGGAAAGAACAGAAAAAAGACAAAGATAGCAGTAAATGTTTTGAAGATCTTTATAAAAAGAAGTAATAGTACATGAATAAAAAACTATTTGGGATACTAAAGATAAAATAATCAAGTAGTATGAAGAAATGTTAACAAGAGACATAACGTTGCCTGAGTAAAAAACAGCAATAGAAAACCAAAGAAATAAACCCAGGACCCGATGGTGATACCGCGGGGAACTGTCTCAGAAATAGGGAGAACAAACAGATCTTCTCTGGTTGGAAGTATATAATGACGTTCTATTTGCGGCAAGAATTGCCAGATTCATGGAAGGTGACCACTGATATTTGTTGATACTGGAAAGAAGAAGATTAGACTTACGACTGTATACAAAAAATTATAAGACCAATTCGCCTGCTTAAATACTGATTATAAAATATTTACCACAATTACAGGGGCAAACAGAGATTAAAACATATTGAACTGAATAATACATTGCAAGACTCAAGAACGGCCATCACACTAGAAAATTCAGGAATAATTTAGCAAACCGCTACAATGTACTTAATACTACGAAAGATCCACCCACAAAAAAACTAAAGCCCTTGTATTTCTTGGATGCACAGAAGGCCTTTGACAACCATAATTGCCAATTCCTAATCACAAAAATTCTACAATATGAATTTACGCACTAAATTTGAAATACAAGGTGTGAGCATTTATGATTCCACTCAAAAGGGTGATATATATAATTAATGCAGAGAGTAACACAATCAATAAAAACATACAGAAAAGAGTTTACGGTAGGATGTCACTATCTGCCTCTATCTAGAACAGTTGCTTACACATATTTTAGACAGGGATATCCAGAAATAAAAAGACTAAACTAATTAAGAATTAAGATGAAGAAGAAATACTAAAACTCCAGTCATATTCGGGGAATTAATGTTTTCTTTCAAAGTAAATAGCCCAATGAAACAGGTTCGAGGAACACTAATATGAAAAAGAGTTGGACTCAATTTGGGAAATTGCAGGTACTTAGCAATCAATAGGGCGAAAAATGAAAATTAGACTACTAAACAATTTAACAGAAACAAAACAAATAAATTGAAAGGATCAATGGATTACCAAATAGTAAAAAAGTTCAAGATAATTTAAGAATTTGGTCTGGCGTCAAGAGAAAAACGCCTAATGGAAAACAATAATTATGAATAAATACTTAACAGCAAGTCTCAAAAAAAGATTTAGAGCATAGGTGTGAAATTGCAAATCTCCTTGATTAGGGACGGGGTGCCAACTATAAAAAATGACAGTTCTGCCAAAATTATAATTACTTATTCCAAACAACTATCACATAAAAAAAATAAAATTTGACTTTGTGGAACTTTAACAAGATAATCACCACAATTTAATTGGCAAGGGAAAAAAATACTGAGAGGATAAACCTAAAGGCCAATGCCAAGATATGAAAGCAGGGGAGGTATGCACTCCCAAAATTGGAATTTATACTATAGTGCAGCCTCCTTACTTTGGTAAGAATGGGATAACCTGTCAAATGAAGAAGATCTTATTGGTTAGAAGGCCAGACTTACAGAAGGAGTGGCACATATTTGGCGGACACTGGAAGAATCAAACAGAATTATTCACAGACAATATTAGAGAGCCTCAGGCTAAGTGGAAAGAAAAATAAAATAAAAAAAGCATTGTTTTAAAAATCCCCCAATCTGGATTCTCAACGATGGATTGTGATGATAATCCAAATAATCTAGATCTAATAAAATGATTAAAATAACAAAGACTTCTTGATGCGCAAGAACCTTTAAAATCATGGCAAGATCCTTCCAGAACAAGGCCTACAAGTAACTTGGGTGGGCTTATTTTGCAATTCAAAATAGATTATAGTCCAGTACAAGAAAAGTTTCGGAATTGATGCTAAGCTACAACAATTAGATAAAACCCTAATTAGCCCAGATAACAAAATAATTATAACCTAATTATAATTATTTAAGAGATAGAATTAGAACAAGAAAGTAGTCAAATGTAACATGATATCTGGAGTACGAAACATAGGAGTGCACTTACCATTATTAAAATGGGAAAGGTCTGACAAGGAAGAATTAAAATACAAAATCAGCAACATACAAAGAAAATGCTATAAAATGTTTTATAGATGGCATCTCTCACCCTCAAGAATAGTTGAAAATGTCTCCTAACAGAAATCCGAATTGCTGGAAACACGGAACATTCTTTCACCATTTGTGTCCTGCACTGAAGCCCAAAAGCATGACTGGGCACAGGATAAAAAAATGGTGTAAGAAATAACAGGGAGCAAACTGAATAAAACCAGAATTCTTCTTACTGGATATGTAATAGACAAATTTCTAGAAAAAGTCTAAATATTGATAATCCTCACATTCTTACTGCAAGCCAGCAATTAACCTTTGCACAGTGTTGGAAAGAAGTCAATATTCCAGCAAGGAAATGTCATCAGAAAAATAACGCGCTGTGCAGTGATGGATAATTACCTTACACTTACAGGAAAAAAGCAAACATCCAGAATATTATAAAAGCTTGGAAGGCTGATTACTGGGATAGAACAAAAATAGAAATATATTGTAAACATAAAATGTTAAAAGAGTAGTAATATATATTCACAATAAGACTTATTTATAAAGTATGTCACCAATGATTGGAACAAGACAAGAACCACAGACTGTCGATAATTAAACATGCTAGGTTTTTTAATAACTTTTTTTTTATTTTGCTATTTTTCTGTGTGTTGGTGAATGTGTTTGTTTGACATCTTGTTGATAATCATTTTTTTTATTAAATGAAAATTCTAAAGCCCTGTCTTAATGCGCATCAGCTAATGAACCATTTTCTGAACATTTTCCTGTTGAAAGGTCCAATACAAAATTTTGCAGAGCACAAAGTTTCCTGGTAACACAAACATGAATTTTTGCTGGATCATCTCTCTCATT
>BHFT01066777.1:0-29518 GCA_004320025.1 Laticauda laticaudata | reverse complement strand
AGGTCATCACACAGCCCATTACCCAGGTCGTTACAACACAGGAGACTGATACACAGCCAATACCTCAGCCACACATGTTTTTTATGAAAAAGCCAGCCAATCTGCAAACATCAACTGAGTGGGACCTCATCGAAACGTCTCCAAGATGCTCTCAATCTTTCATGGGAAAAGACCTGAACACGCCAGGACCTGCATTATGTATGTATGTATGGATGGATGGATATATATAATTTATATTTAACATTAAGAAATTATATTAAATATATTAGCTTTTTTAAAAAAAATGTATTAGTGGTCCTAGGATTTAAAAGTATGAGTTTGGTGGTCCCTGAGATCCAAAAGGTTAGCAATCCCTGCTTTGGAGAATAGATTGACTGTGGCAATCCCTGAGATATTGGAAGATTGCTATCATGTCACTACTGGTCTTTTTCCATAAACTAGTCATATAATTCTACTATGGTTCATATGAAGGTTGTACTTCGATATATGACTTTTTAAAAAACCTAACAAATTAATGTTGGCCTAGATTGCAGTGTTAAGGCTTGCCTCTTAGCTGAAACTAGACCATTCCTGGATAGATTTTGTTATATAAAGCACCTAGCATATTTCTGTGCACTGAACATTATTACAGAAACTGGAAGGGTGGCTTGGCATTTCTCAACCACCGTCATAAATCTTCATTTCCCAAGATTTCAGTATTCTCAGTGCAACATCCACAAGGCCTCACACAGTGATACCAAAAATCTCTCCAGATTTGGACTCACAAGAAGAAAACTGCCCATTAAAAAAAAGGTTTAATTTAAGTGGGGGTGTCATAAGTGACATTTTCAGAGTGACTGATACCCTGGTGTTTGCAGATATGGCATTTGTCATTCCTTTGTTAACAATGCCTAGGAAATTCAGTTTTCCTGTTTAGGAAGAATTAATCAACTTACATGACTGAGTTGACTGAATCCAGGGAAGCATTTAATTGAGAGTCTGCAGTTATTTCAAACAAGAGCAGGCAGCCCATGAGCTTCATGAGATTTCAAATGCTACTTCCTACAAAAAAAAAAAAAAAAAGGCAGTCATTTTCTGAATATTTTGAGCAGGAAACAAAACTGTCAGATAGATTTAACACATCTAAAAAATATTTTTTTCTTAAAAATCTACACCCCGAGGGCTCTCCCTCGGAATCTGAGCTATGCCAAGCCCATGGATTTTAACAGTTCCTGGCAGGTACAGAGCTCGACAATTGCAGTGGGATAAATGTGTAACATTTTCCTGGTGCCATCCTGAAAATCTCCAAGCATATGCTACCAAGATGGGAGATAAAATGACTCTAACGTAGTTGGAAGAGCTTTTCCTGGACATCCGTTTTTGAGAAGAACAGCTTCCATATTTGACATGCAGTTATCTAGGAGTAATTTTCTGTTGTTGAAATTAGATGTATCTGATCTGTCTTTTGATTCTCTTTTTTTATTTCCAACCATTAAAAGCTTATCCTTCTAAAGCAGGTGACATGGTTTTATATTCTAGGCTGTAGGTTGCATTTTTTTTAATGTTGCTTTTAAAAAATGAACTTACCATCTGCTGAGGATATTTATTAAAGAACATGATCTCAGCCTTCCCTTATTTTTCCAGGTGATGATAGAATTTTGTGAGAAGTTTGTGAGAAGTCAGTATGTTTCAGTGTTAATTTAGTGTGCATTTCTTTGGAGATGACTAATTAAAATTCAAATATATATTTTTTTCTTCCATTAGTCTCAGTTGCCTTTTATTTTATTTAGTTTATTTAGTTTATTTAGTTGCCTTTTATTCTATTTATTTATTTGATATGTGTGGTGCCCCTAAAAATGCAGACTTTGTTTCTCCTTTTAAAATAAAAATGGTTAAGTTGCTGCAAAATAAAAGAGCAGACATCTGTTTAAAGTTTTCCAGTTGATGGGAAGTCAGGGTCTGCAACTTATTCATACCTGTAAAAAAGAATTTAGGCTGCCAGGATTGCATTATTTCTAGCATTTTGCAGATTTCCCTGACATTGTATATCATATGCTAAATAAATAATAAGGGGGAATGCCTATTGTTGCAGCTAGTGAAGGGGAGAAAAGGAAAACTTTGAATTGGGATGACATACAAACTTACAAATTTAAAATAAGATCCCCTCTGAGATTCATACTGGCTTTCCTTAATAACCTGGTTGTTCTTCAAGGCCTTGATTTTGGTAATTTTGTCAGCACCAATTGTTTTCAAGTGCTTGCCTAGGGCTTTAGGCACAGCACCCAGTGTGCTGAGTACCACTGGAACCACCTTCATTGGTGTATGCCAGAGTCTCTGCAGTTCAATCCTCAAGTCCTGATATCTGGTGACTTTTTCAAGTTGTTTCTCATTGATTCTGCTGTCACCAGGTATGGCAATGTTGACGATACACACTTTTTTCCTCTCCACAATCGTGATATCTGGGGTGTTCCAAAACTTTGTCAGGCTGTATTCAGCAGTGCCACCTTGACATAGCAGGGGGGTGGGTAGGGCTTAACTGTTCCAATGAAGCTGAGAGCTGTGCTGGCAGTAGTGCAATCTACCAGCAGGTCCAACCATGTCAGAGAGGTCTTGGTCGAGGAGGAAAACTGAGTGCACCCAAAAACCCATGCAATGAATCATGGTGAAACACAACCGAACGAAGCCTATACTGGCTTGGTCGTCGCCCAAGTTAACAAGGACTGCTTCGGGTGTTGGGGAACCTGGGCACCTGACAATAAGGCCACGGGTCCCATAGCTGAGCAACCAGGGCATGGGCCTGCAGGGCTACTGGAAGCTGAACAACCTCAGAAACAGCAGAAATACACCATGTCAGAGAACCGCACTCTAGTGAAATGCTACTACAAAGCAGAACCAGAAAAACAAGGCTACCAAAAAAGGTTTTTTATAATATAAATTATAAAATAATATAAATAATTTTATAATTATTATTTTATAATAATAGCACATTATTATGAACAATATTATTGTTGTTGTTATTGTGATGATGATGATGATGATGATGATGATTCTATTGCTATTTAGAGTGGCAGGATTCTTTTCCTTTCCTTTTTAAACTTATATTGTGAGCCTCCTCCGCCAGCTGCAATTGGGTGGTGCCTAAATTGAATCAAATAAATAAATAAAAAGTTTTTCTATTTCCTAGGTAACTATTATGGAACACCCAAACCTCCCAGCCAATCCCTCAGTGGGAAAGTGAATAATGCTGATGCTTTGCAAAATCTCCCCACAAGTTCCAAGCAGACAACTCCCAAACGAACCAAGTCCTACAATGATATGCAAAATGCTGGTTTAGTACATGCAGAGAATGAAGAGGATGACACCCCTGAAATGAACAGTAGCTTCACAGGTAAATCTCTTAATTTCTCTGTCTCCTCCCTCTCTTTCGGTCTCTCTCTCTCTATCCCTTGATTAATTGAAAGATCAGGAGAATCATGATCCATGTAAATCAGTATTTTTTCATGAGATAATTTCCTGGGATTGGCTGCATTCTGTTAACAATATTATTTTTTTCTAATTTATATTATTTAATATGTCAGATTAGTGTTTGTCATCTTTGCTGGCTTTAAGACATGTATATTTCAACCCCCAGAATTCCCCAGCCAGCATTGCTGGGGAATCAGTAATTGCATAACTACAATTAGACAAGTATCAGGGTAATATATTAACTGTAATGTGTGGTAAGACACGTAAGACAACATTGACAGATTAAAAAAGATTGTTGCTGCTAACAACAATCCTTTTTTTAAAAAAAAATCACCTGATGGAGCATAATTGGAATGTCTACATCCTATTTCGAAGAGGACAGTTTCTTGGGAAAAACTCAATAGATAGATAAAAATGCCAACAGAATGTCAAAGTAGCAACAATGATGCATTGGAATATCAGCAGGAGATGCCACTTGCTTGTGAGCAAGAATTGTTGGGACCACAAAATAGACAAACTATGCAAAGTCCTTGGCTTGCGACTGGTCACTTAGCAACCATTTCAAGTTACCACAGACCTCCTCAAAGTACTTACAACTCAATTCTAAAGTTCCCACTGCTAGGTCTCCTCCCTCGCAGTCACATGTCCTCCACATGTTAGGAGTTCAGCAGCTGACCTGTATGTACAACCATTTGTGCTTGCTCATGATCACATGACTGCATTTTCACCACAATTTTGCTGTAAACTGGCATTTATTTCAACAGGACCATAGCAAACCTTCGTTTAACTTAACAACCATGGCATTTACTTAACCACTGACAAGCATCTGCTACATAACACATCAGACCTAACCACTGTTGATAAGAAAGTTAAAAAAAAATCTGGATAGTGGACATTGCAATAGCTGGAGATAACAGAATTCTAAACTGTTGCATATCCCTACTTTTCATAACAAGTAAAATGAGTCATGCTTTTAAGGAACAGCTGCTTTGTAGAAACCAGCAAGACAGAGAATAGAGTCCGATATTCTGATTTTTCTGATAGCTTTGAAAAAGTTTCTCTAGATCAGGTATGTCAAACTGGATTTTTTTAAGGTCCGGATCAGAATTATGGTTCTCCTCCACTTTCTCTGAGTTTTCTTCTAAGTTTCAGAAATCCAACCAGAAATATTGTACTTAGGACAGTTATATCAACTCTTGATCATTTTAGTTCCATTCTATTTTCTGTAGCTTTTCCAGGCTACAATGTTATGTTTTCTGCTTTCTAGTAATTGTACTTTTTTTATTTTTTCAGCCATTTAGAAGTATGTATCAGGTTCTTATTTATTCACTACTAAGTCAGAGTCCATAAACATGTATTTAAAGTTTAGGATTTTTGGAGGAAGGGGTTGTATCTCAGTATGGATTTTTATATTGAAATTGTCTTTGTTATTTTAAGACTCATTTTCCAATTTTGAAAGCTCTTTTTAAAATGTACGTGTGTGTTACGGTCCATAAATAATGTATGTCCCTCTTAGCTATTTGCTCATTAAAGCCACGACACTGATGATAATTTGTTTCTAAAAAAAGAAAAGAAAACTGATCTGTCCCTCATTTAGTCCCGGTGTGAAAGGGTCTAAAACTCTGTATCACTCTGAGTTAGTGAGTGGAGAGTCTAAACTAGGGGTGTCAAACTCACAGCATCACGGCAGCATCACATGACATATCAGGCCTTCCCCCCCTTCACCAAATCAGGTGTAGGCATGGCCAGCGCATGACGTTTGACAGCCCTGGTCCAAACCAAGTAGGGATGGAAACAAAAAAAACCTGGCTTTATAAATATTCCAAGTAATAATCTCTTTTTATTTATTATGTTCTTCCACAGCAGAATCCGGTGAACAAGACGAGCACAATATACACAGTATAAGAGATGCAGCTCTCCCATCTCTGAATAGTAGCATCACTACTGCTTCCACCACGGAACCATCTGAGAAGCTCCCTCAATACCTACCTCCTTGTGCAGAGGAAAACTTGGGTCCTCTGCCTGAAAACTGGGAGATGGCTTATACAGAGAATGGAGAAGTCTACTTTATAGAGTAAAGTGTATTTTCATTTCTTTTTTAACCTTTAGGTTCCATAAACCTCTCTGGGTTTTGTCTATGGAGATTCTCAATCATCCAGGTCATGGTTGTCCCAAAAAATAGAATAGAATAGAATAGAATAAGGATAAGAATAGAATAGAATAGAATCAAATTCTTTATTGACCAAGCATGATTGAACACACAAGGAATTTGTCTTGGTGCAAATGCTCTCAGTGTATATAAAAGAAAAGATACATTCATCAAGAGTCAAGAATCATAAAGTACAACACTTAATAATAGTCCTAGGGTACAATAAGCAACCAAATCGTATTAGGAAACAGTCAATAAAAACAAGCAACAAAGTTACAGTCCTACAGTCATAAGTGGGAGGAGATGGATGAAAGAAAAGAAGGATGGGAGGATTAATAGTAATAGTAATGAAGATTTAGTAAATAGTTGAATAGTGTTGAGGGAATTATTTATTTAGCAGAGTGATGGCGTTCAGGGAAAACACTGTCCTTGTGTCTAGTTGCTCTGGTGTGCAGTGCTCAATAGCATTGTTTTCAGGGTAGGAGTTGAAACAGTTTGTGTCTGGAATATGCGGGGTCTGTAAATATTTTCACAGCCCTCTTTTTGACTTGTACAGTATACAGGTCCTCGACTGAAGGCAGGTTAGTAATTGTTTTTTCTGCAGTCCTAATTACTCTCTGAAGTCTGTGTTTCTCTTGTTGGGTTGCAGAACTAAATCAGACAGTTGGTGCTTTTTTAAGAGGCAACTGGACTTTCTGGCTTCTTGCTGAAGACCTGAAGAAGCTTCTTGGATGAGAAGCAAAATGTCTTCAAAGAAAAAATAGATAAGCCCAGTCACCTCTTGAAAAAGCACCTTTGGGACTTTCTGGGTTTTCTGAACATGGAGAAGAATTCTGGAAAAGAGTTGAAAGTTCATTGAATTTCTGAAGATATAAACTATTTATCTGCCTTAATTTTCAAAAATCTTAGTCTTATAAGAGATCCCCATCTCAAGCTTTGAAGTTATAATAATCCGAATAGAGCTGGAAGGGACCTTGGAGATCTTCTAGTCCAATCCTCTGCTTAATCAGGAGACCCTATACCATTTCAGGCAGGTAGCTGTCCAGACTTTTCTTTAAAAAACCCAGTGATGAAGCACCTCCAACCTCTGAAGACAAGGTTTTCCACTGGTTAATTGTTCTCACTGTTAGAAAGTTTCTCCTTAATTTCAGGTTGTTTCTCTCCTTGATGAGTTTCCATCCATTGTTTCTTATGCTTCCCTCTGGTGCTTTGGAAAATAAGTTGACCTCCTCTTTGTGGCAACCCCTCAAATATTGGAATACTGTTATCATGTTACCCCTAAGTACTTCTTTTATCTAGACTAGCCATACCCAATTCTTGCAACTGATCTTCATGTTTTAGTTTCCAAGCCTTTAATCATCTTAGTTGCTGTGTTTTTTTATTTTGTTTTTGGAGAAGATTATATAAGGAAAGAATAAAAAAGGAACAATTTGACAGTATCCTGGATGAAGTGAAGAAATTTACACAGGCATTTAGATGGGGCTAGGCTGATCTTTCACGCTGACATATCTTCTTTTGATATATGCATTGTAATTAGTCTCGTAGCCCTTGCTCCATTGAGTAAGTACCATAGTGTGCTACTTTTCAACTTTGGAGGTCACTCCCAAATGGAATAAAGTACCTTCTGTTACAGGCAAGATAAACTAAGCTTGTGATAATGACTAGGGCAAGATTATTTCTTCCATATGATAATGATGTTCCTTGGCTATTTGGAAGCACAACCTCCAAGTAGCCTAGATCTCATGACTGAATGATTCATCCAGACTATGTGTTGCTCAGTTTAGTAGTTTCAGGGAATGGGTATCATGGTGGCAGCCTTTGGATCTTTTATTCAGCAATTAATCATAATGTATCAATTCATAAATACATTGTACTGAATCCAGTAGGGTTTGTTTCAAGCAAATGCACGTTGAGTTCTTCATGTAGTGACATTTCTTCATGTAATGCTGATGGTAAACATTTCATTGATAGCACTCTGGCTGCTGATAGAATAAATTAGAAGCTAAATTCTTACTGTATGGTAAGTTATTAAAAACATTCAGTGGTAACTGCTTCATGGTCTTCACAATTAGTCATCTTTATTTTCTACAGTAAACAAATTATAGGACAAACTAAAAAAAAACTTTTTTTAATAAATTTTCATTTATGCAATACTTAGCCCAGAATTTGCATTGTTCTGCCTCCATAAATATATCCCTCACCTTCAGTTTAGAAGGATATTCAAATATTTTACAACTTCCTTTTATGATTTTGAGGTATAAATTGTTTTGTACCTTGGCAAACCCAGTGTTTTCCATTATTGTTAATTTGCTTTGCTTGTTGGAATTCGATGGCTTAATTTACCAACCGGTGATTAATTGCCTAGAAATGCACAAAAGAATTGAATAGATGGATTCTTCTTGCATTGCAAGGGTGGGTAATGTAGTATGTGAAATGGTGACCTTCCACTCCAGCTTTCACATCACTAGTAATGGATAGCAGGGATGTGAATACTCTCCTTTGAAAGCAGAACTGTTATTTAATAGTAAGTCTTCAAAGGAACATGTATATTCTCCTTCACACAATGTCACAGGAGGATTAGATCACTTTGATGATTCAATCATTCTTTTGAGATTTGTGGAAGGAACCATGGTATTCTGTTTCAACAATATAGAATTTCTGTGTTTTCCTATTTATTTGTGGATACAGGCAAATGCATTGTGGCTCTTTGAATGAAGAAGTGTGAATAAATCATAGGGCTCAGCTGGGTTGTAGACACACCAAGAATTAAAATGACATTTTCTTTAAAAGTCACAGGAAACTGCAACAGTGGAATGGGGAATAAAGAACATAATTGTATATGGTTCACAATCCAATCATGCAGCTCAAAATAACAGAATAACAAAGACAGATGGGACCTTAGAGTTCTTCTAGTCCAACTCTTGCTCGTGCAGGAAACTCTCTATCATTTCAGGCAAATGGTTGTCCAATCTCTTCATAAAAAAACTCCAGTAATGGAGCACCCATAGCTTCTTGGGCCAAGCCACTCCTCTGATAAATTGTTTAACTGTCAAGAAATTTCTCCTTAGTTCTAAATTGGTTCTCTTCATTTTCTGAAAATAAAAATTATGCCAACATGTTATTTTTTTTTACTATGTTTTTTATGAAACTCATTTTTTTTATTTTTTTTATTTATAGTCATAATACTAAAACAACGTCTTGGCTAGACCCAAGGTGCCTGAACAAACAGCAAAAGCCTCTAGAAGAATGTGAAGATGATGGTAAGACAATCAGTGCTTAAATAATTTGGAAAGTCAACCTTTTCTTGTTTTGAAAGTCAGTAGTTTACAATTCAGGCTTGATTCTCTGGCTGCAGTCAAACTTCAGTTGTTTAACAAGTCATCATGCATTAATGACAAGTGATCTAAGAATCACAGGTTGGTCTGTAATCATCTTCAGCAATTGGCAGCCCTCAAGAAGTCTTGGGTCACAAGAGTCCACAGAATATCCCAGCATGGCCTGTAGTTTTAGCCCAACTGCAGTGTATAAATCTGAGTGAGCAATGCTTTTGTAGCTAGTGAAAAATCCCTTTTAAAAATGGCTAGTAGGCCTCTAAGAGTTTCAGAAGACTATTGGTGACATGATGTAAGAGAAGGAGCACAGGGGAGATTTTTAGTGTTCTCCTCACTGCCATTTTAATTTTGTTTTGTTTACTACATAGTTTCAGCAGTACGATCATATGGTACTCCAAGACTTAGAAGAGTCTGGGGAGCTCCATATATCTTATTGTTTGCCTCTCCTTGATCTTTATCCAAAGAAATATTCCGCCAGCTCAGTGAAGCTCAGATGTGGGTTGAGTGAGGCAAACATACATCCGTAGCAGCTGCACACAAAGGTCTTTAGTTGGGTGTGTCTGTATTGGAAACAATTCTTTTTTGATGGCGTGGAAGTGGGGGAAGAATATTCACATTTTGTAGGAATTATGAAGCCATACACCCAGCAAACACCCACCCTGGAAACAATTTTGTAAGTAAAGATAAAACCACCAGCAGCAATAATAGTAATAAAAAATTGGTACAGATCATTCTTGGTTTATGACCAGTTGTTTTGTGAACATTCAAAGTTACCACAGACCTCTCCCCCAAAAGCTACTTATGATTCAATTTCAAACTTATGTTGCCACTTTCTCCCCCACAGTCACATCATCATTGGGGAGGGGGGAGGGCTTGGCAACCAACTTACCTTTACAGCAGTTTGCAGCTTCCCACAGTCACATGGTGACCCTCTTAATGATCTTCTGGGCTCAATTACAGTCATAAGTCAAGGACTAGCTGTTCATAAATGAAAGGAAAGCAATAGCAAAATAAGTAGTGCACATTTTAAGATAAGTAAAAATATTAAGGAAAACAAGATTATCACCTTTAAAAGAGCATAATGCACATACTCAAAGACCCTCTAGAGCAGGGGTGTCAAACCCTCAGCATCATGTGACGTATTGGGAATTTTCTCCCCTTTGCTAAACCGGGTGTGGGCATGGCCAGAACATGCGTTTGACAGCTCTGCTCTAGAGAGAGTGTTTGATGAATAAGACCTTGTACCAAAATAACCATGCATTTAATGGCCATCAACCTTGTCTCATCTCATTAGTTGAAACATCTAATCATGGTTACAGGGTCTTGGCAAGAAAATAAGGAAGATGGTCAAAATTATTTTAGGATTAAAGGATAAAACCAGATTTCCAAGCTAGATAGTGTTTTAGTTATCGTCATTGGTCCTCTTAGATTTTTTTTAAACTACTGGAATCACAATTATAGTAGGTATAGTTTCAAAATCACTCTGGGTAAAAGAACTAGACATCAGAATTATGAAATTATGTATTTTTATTATCATATGCATTTGGTGCCAAAGTCACTTTATTAACTTTATTGAAGGCAAATGTGTATTGGTACTTCTTTTTTTTCAGAAATATATTTTGCAATATATATTCTATATATTTTTTGCAATGCTATATTGGCAAAGATTTAATTTTGACTGTTTCTGAAACACTGAAGGAAGGAAATTAGGGTCCACTTTAAGAAACCAAACTACCTTAATTTGTGAGGCATGCATTGAGAATAGGAGAAAAAAAAGAATATGTATAAAAAATACAATTTTGTTTTGCAGGCAGATTATATGTCATTTGAAAACATTTCAAAAAATGCTAAGCCTAAATCATTTTCCGAGTTCTAAAGTCCTAAAGCATTTTCAAAATTCTCTTTTGAGCATGCAAATATAGGCTAGTTCTACATATATAAAGAAATATTTTCTTAATGTAAAACTGTGATGGATTCTCTATGGTTCAAAATATTTTCTTAAACTACAGAATTAGGAATGATAGATGTGGGCAAACAGATATTCAAGCAACAAATTAGAAGGATGTTAACATCGTTGATGATGTTAAAAAGCTCCCTCTTTAAACATAAACTAAATTGACATGAAAAACCAAATATTTTTTACATACATACATATCAGAAATAATAAACTTCTGCTTTGAAAGTACTTCCATAGCATGTTTTTCAAATATGTCTTGATTTGAGAATAAAGCTGCAGAGATGGACAAAATATTTTTGTCAGACAATCGCTAAAAGCACGTCAACCACTTGAAAAGTGAGTAAATTCAGAAAAACCCTTGCCAACTTCCATTTCAATTTAACTTTTTGGAGAGAACGTTCTTGTTGTCTTTTAAAACGAGTTTATCACGCTTATTTTCAAACTCAAGAAACTATACTGGTTGCGTGACATGGCTCCTGCATATGAACACATAGAGTGATGGTTTTATGATACCCATCCCTGACTTGATGTTCTTCAAATACATGTAAGTCCTCAAGTTGCAATCATTCATTTCGTAACCATTTGAAATTAACAGCAGCGCTGGGGAAAAAAAGTGACTTGTGACCTTTTTTCACACTTATGATCGTTGCAGCATCCCTGTGGTCACATAATCAGAATTCAGATGCTTGGCAATTGACACGCATTTATGATGGTTGACAGCCAGCTTCCAACAAAAAAAAAGTCAATGGGGAAGCCAGTTTCACTTAACAATCACGGTACTGACTTAACAACTGACATGACTCACTTAACAACTGTGGCAAGAAAGGTTGTAAAATAGTCATAATTTGCTTAACCACTGCCTTGCTTAGCAATGGAAATTTTGGGCTTAATTGTTGTCGTAAGATGAGGACTACCTGTAGAGTCCTCTACCTGTCCTGTACCTGTCCTCTACCTGTAACTACCTGTAGAGGCAGTCCTTGACTTACGACCACAATTGAGCCCAAAATTCAGGTTGCCACAGTTGTTGGCAAGAAAGTGAATCATTGCAGTTGTTAAATTGTGAAGTGGTGTAGGGTTTCCTGCAAGGGGTTGGACTAGAAGACCTCCAAGGTCCCTTTCAACTCTGTTATTCTAGTCTAGTCTAGTAACTGGGTTGTTAAAGTGATTTCCCCATTGATCTTGCTTGTCAGAAGGTCGCAAATGCTGTTCCCATGGCCCCAGAGCACTACAACTGTCACAAATATGAATCAGTTGCCAGGCATCCAAATTTTGATCATATGACCATGGGGACGCTGCAATCGTTCTAGGTATGAAAAACGGTCACAAGTCACTTTTTTCAGTGCCTCTGTAACTTTGAACAATCACTGAACAAAGTGTTCTAAGTCGAGGACTACCTATAAACCATACCCAAATTCATGGAAAACTCCCTGTCAGTATGGCATTTACTCATTTATTGAAACCTTTTTTATAGTCATCTGTCTTATATTGAATTCTGGAAGCTCCCAATCAGCAGTTAAAACAACTTCAATAATAAACGTAATGCATAAATATATCAAAGTGCTTGAAGTTCTGAGACATAATGTCCAAGGAATTGGGTGGTCTTTAATCCGGGAAGCTTTACACATCTTAGTTTAGACCTGTTGGCTTATTGAGTCCTGTCTAATCAGTATCCAGCCGTCCAGATGTGCCTGAATGATAATTCCAGCATTCCACACTGTTGACCATGCGAGCAGGGATTGGTTGGCATATTTGGACTTGAATACTGCACAACCCTGAACAGATCCATAATCTTCATAAGCATTTAAATTTTATGTTGCTTCAACGGCAAATGGCTTTAAATGCCTATGGAGATTGTCAAATCATCCTGGTCATAGTTGTTCCAAAGATGTTTTTCAAAAGGCAGCTAGGCTTTCCTGGTTTTTTTTTTCTTTTCCTTGAAAAGATTTCATTTCTCATCCAAGAAGCTTCTTCAGTATAGTTGCCTTTTCAAAAGCACCTTTGGTTCAAATGGCTTTGGTAAGTCTTTCCTATTCTTGCTACCAATAAAATTGCCTTCTATTGATTCCGATTTCTTTTATATTAAAAGTGGTGTCTACTACCTGAATCATAGTATGCTCTATCTGAAATTGAGAAAACATTATTATACTTACTAGAAAAAAAAACATACTTCAAATCAATACTGTTTGCATTGTGACTGGTAGATTATTTACAAATATAAATTAATCTAGCTGGGAACATTACTTTGTTTTTAGTGTTTTGATGCTGAGAAGTCATGTCTTTTTAGAAGACATGACTGATGTGCTCAAATGAATCCATGCCTGTCCTATAATTTGCTTGCAAGTTTTATCATTTCTCATTTGCTGATTACAGTTTTGTTTCTTAATATAAAAACAACAACACACACTCTCATTCATGCCATCATTTACAGATAAAAATTCTATGCTTTAGTGGTATTTTAAAATGGAGTACATTATTTGCAAGTACTTTCACATGAAAGTGTTTCTTAGAATAGAGTAAAAGACATTTGCTTTGAAATTCATGCAATTAGCCCATTTTGAAGCTATGTACGTTGGCTAAAAATGCAGTCCTAAGATGACACCAACTAGCAAGCATGCATTATATGATGTGTCAACTCGTTCCAATGAAGTTGACCCAAGAGTTATAATTAATCATTTCCATTAATGGTTTTATTTAATAGGAAATTATATTTGGTCATGAGGGTTTTTATTTTAATTATTGTGGAATGGAAGTACAGGTAGTCCTTGACTTACCACCACAATTGAGCCCAAAATTTCTATTGTTAAGTGAGAAATTTGTTGAGTGAGTTTTGCCTTTTCTAAAGGCCTTTCTTGCCACAGTTGTTAAGTGAATCACCATTGCAATTGATAAGTTTGTAACTCAGTTGTTAAGTGAATCTGGATTCCCCATTGACTTTGCTTGTGAGAAGGTCACAAAAGGGATCACATGACCACAGGGATACTGCAACCATCATAAATTTGAACCAGTTGCCAAGCATCTGAATTTTGATCAAATGATCATGGGGATGCTACAAAGGTCATAAGTGTGAAAAATGACCATAAGTTATTTTTTCAGTGCCATTGTAACTTCAAACGGTCACTTAAAAGAACTGTTGTAAGTTGAGGACTACCTGTAATAGTTTATCAAACCAGATTTGGAAACAGCTGAATTTCACCTAGTATGAGACTTTGGTTCCTTGTACAGAGAAGAGTTCTGATTTGGATATGTTCACAAATTATCATAAAAATAACATGCAGGAAACCACTTAAGCCTTTCCACCATTCCCTGAAATGAATGGAAATTCCAAACATGCAAGAATTTGCCATGCCCAATGCCCTCGATCAGGGCGTTGGGCATGTGATTTGTAATCATTGAACGTTTTTGATTGACCTGCAATCTTCTCTACCCTTTGTGGGATTGAAGAGGAGACCCATGCTTTTACTTTTGCAGTGCCAAATGTGTCTTTAGCACAGTTGCCAAAAGCTACATGCTTTCTAGTAACCAGAGTGTTGTGGCATGGGTTTGGGCTAAGTTGGTATGAAACGTGGTGTTGGTTCTGCTGTTTACTGGAAGGAATTTCTTGCTTGCTACTGGTGTCTGAATGTTTCTTTTGATTTTTTTTTCTATCTCACTGCTCTTCCTTTGGAGAAGAAGGGGTACACACGGAAGAACTGGACAGTGAACTAGGTAAATCATCCATCTCTCATTTTTTTTTTTTGCTCCATTGNCTCTCTTTTTTTTTTTTTGCTCCATTGGTTGGATTGCCGTATTAACCACTTAGCATCTTTTTTCTTTGTATCACTTTTTCCTTTTTTTTTAATTTCAAGCAATAACAACATGTAGCTTGGCTTCTGCACTGAACAGCATTTGCATAGGAATAACATTTTGGGATCAATGAATGCCCCGTTATTTTGGGATCTGTGCCCTTCTTCCCCCATAACATTATTGTAACTTTTTCTGCTTGACTTGGATATAGTTATAGGACATTAAAGGACTTTTTCCATGGGCTGAGTGATAATTCTAATTAGTGGCTCCTTCCTGTTTTGTTTTGATGTTAAATTAGGAACTTGAGTTTTGAGTCAAACTTTGTGAAATACTGCAGCATTAGGATTCCAGGATATATACAAAGACTATGCTATTTTGGTACAAAAAGTTCTTCTTTTTTCTTGTGGGATATATATGATGCCATATGGCTTAAACAGTGCTTAAAGTATAACATGTGCTTGCAAAGACCTAGAATTTGAAACTGACATTTTGAGATCATCTAAATTGCCATACTAATTCTGGTTGCTGAGTATTTTTAGGCATACTTAGAATAAACATGCAACTGGCATCATGCTACATAACCATGAAACCCTAAAACGATGCAGCTCAATTATTGGATTTTCTTCCTTCTGTGGGATTCAAAAAGCATCAGTTACATTTTGAATGGAAGGTGTAATTTACTTGATGCAAGATGAACTGATTTAACTATGTGTTTGCAATCCTTCTGGGGAAAAATAAGGAAAAAGTTTAGTAAATTAGTTGCAAAAGAAAATTATGTTTCCTGGCTTGCCTTTCAATATGTAAAAATAGTGACGTGCCTGTTAATGCATCTCTTTCCATTCTGTTCATAGTTCTCTCTTTCTCACAATTATACATTATTGAAGGTTTTTTTGCTGCAGTGTTACCTTGGTACTTGTCATTAATTAGTTCTGGGAGGCACAGTGAGTACTAAAAATGATGAGTTCCAAATAAACCATTGACTTGCCAGGTGACCCTTTGTTTCAGCCGGGAAGGACTTCCAATATTTCCATGATCTTCCCAGCATGGGAACTTCCCAGCATAGGGGACTTCCTGCCTGCTCTCTGCAGCGATCCCCCTTTTGTAGCAACTTCCTGGCATGGCTGACTTCCTGTCCATTTTTCATGGCCGTCCCCCTTTTCTTGTTGCAGTGCGTCAAGTACCAAACATGAGTGCCACAACAACATTTTCAAGTCAAAATGTGTCAAGTCCTAAGCACTGAAGTACCACTCTATATATTTTCCCACATGTCATGGCAGTGATCAGCTGCCAAGTCAAGTGGCTTTTTTGGATCCAGAGACAATGAGCACACCAAAAAATAAAGGGCTTTAGACTTTGTTATTAGCTCGAGCAAATGTTTATAAAAGCATCATAAAAACATACATATCAAGCAAGATGATGCCCCAATCTCTTACATGCTCTCAGGAATTCTTTAATAAACCACAACAGAGGTAAACCACGGTGGCCAGTTTCCAGAATACCTAGTGCTAGGTTTTATGCAGAAGCTCCCAACAAACAACAACAACCCCAATATTTTTAGTTAAAACCCAGTATCATGAATTCATGGCCTTGCTATGGTCAGGAAACTTGCAAGACCTGATCTTGACTGGATGGCATATGACTTGAAAATCTGAGACTTTCAAAGGTTTGCAGAAAGCAATAGCAGACTTATATACCACTTCACAGTGCTTTACAGCCCTCTCTAAGTGGTTTTACAGAGTCAGCATATGGCCCCCAATAATCTGGGTCCTTATTTTACCCACCTCGGAAGGATGGAAGGCTGAGTCTTGAGCCCATAAGACTCGAACTGCTGGAAGCAGGCAGTCAGCCGAAGTAGCTTGCAGTACTGCATTTTAATCACTGTATGATTGTAGCTATGTGGAGATTCTCCCCCACCCTTCTTCTTTTTTCATATGTTTTATTTTGTTAACATTTAAATAGATGTATATTTTTTTAAAAAACACACACATTTTAAGCAAATTATCAATAGCAGCTGCATTGTGCAAAACCAGAGTGTGTGCTTTGCATAGAGCTTTGATTGGTTGCACTTGGTTTTAATGGTTGGGCAGCTGAAGGACTTTCAACTTTCATTCATTAAGTAACTCTTAATAGTTCCTCTGGAGGACATTGAACCCTGAGAAGTATTATCAAAAATAGCAGCACATACAAAACCAGAAATAAAAGGAATGAAATAAGAGCTGGGATCTACTTGGCAGAAGTGGGTTAGGGTCATGAGCATCTGATCACTTAGGATGATCTACTTGATAATTCTTTTAGATAATTTGGCCACAGTTCTTATAATTACTTATTCTTAAAGCACTTTATCAAGTAATTTACCTTTATAAGCTAAACACCGACAGCCTGATGTATTCAGCCAAGTGCACACTTCCTTCAATAGGCACACATTTTTATCTGTTTAGATTTCTGCCTTAAGTGTGGAATACAGAAATATTCTACAAAGAATGTAGGATGAAGGGGAATGGGAAGTTACTTAGCACTGATTGTATTTCACTATTATTATTTTTTTTTAAATGTGTGTGGTCTCTCGTTGTTGTGCTTCCAAGTCTGTCTTGACTCCTAGTGAACTGCCTTAGACAAGTCCCTATAGTTTTCTTGGCAAGTTCTTGCAAGTAGTTTGCCACTGCTTTCTTTTTGGGACTAAGAGAGAGTGGTCCAAAGTCATCCACTGGCTTTGACAGCCTGAGGCAGGATGAAAATTCGCTGTCCCTGAGTTTATAATCTGCCTTAGATTATTACCCCAAACTGGCTTTGGTGTGTGGTCATAGCATATGAGAAAATATCTTCTTCAATCCTCCAACCTCACTTCCTAATTAATTAATAGAACCTATTGCCCAGTTTGCAGGCCCCCACAAGATCTTTTTATTCTTTACAGCCAAGTGGAATATTGGAAATAAATTCTATAGATTGAGGGAGGAATGGGTTTCCTATATCTATTATAAACTTTCAAAAAGTTAAATAGAAGTGGACCAAATATTTTTATGGGAACCAAAGCATGACAGAAAAAAAAATGGCTTTCAAAGTAGACTGGATCTAACCAGGCCACTCTATATTTTATTTTTAAGGGGATGCTTGGAATTTCTTTCCTAAATAAATTAAACTATCCTATTGATAGGGATTTGGGGCTGGAGAATGACCAAAGTACATTATACAAGTTTTATCCTGAGTTAGTTTGTTTCATTAGCTTATGTAAGACTCTTGTCCTCAGAGATTCCTCATTTGTGTGGGACTTGAAAAAGGCCAATTTTTTTAAAACTCTGTTGCCAAATATTTTCTCATCACACCTATTGCCAATTAGCCCCACATTTCCTTTCTTCATTATCTCAGGAAATCCAAAAACTCTTCAGATGGATGCCATGAAAAGCGTGTGGGTGGGAGAATTTGGAGGAAACCTGTTTTTTATTTGCAAACAAGGAACATGTGGAGCAAAACTTGTTCAATATTTTTCCTTGATTTTTAGCCAGTTCTGGGTTCGCAATATAAACTTTGAGTAATTAGCCCATGTGTGTTTATAAGGGATTAATTCCTTTTCAGTCTGGAACTGTTTGTGTCCGTATGGCACACTAGTTGGAGCCTGCAGCTAGCACATTGAAAAACAGAGATTTATGTGCGAGCATCTGATTCTATAAACAGCAAGGTTTTATCTTGTATACAATAGTATTTACCTGAGCTAAGCTACTTTTTTCCCCCCTCCTTGGTTGCGCAAAGGATTGCGCTGTTAACTACTGTGTATTTCCTGATGAATAAAAAAATACGATCTCTGATCATCTTTGAATACTTATCCTGCGGTTGAGTAAGTTAGGATATGCCCCCTCCATTTCACACATGGATGCCTTTAAATGTCAAAAGCAGTGCACTCGCAAAATACAATGATTTGCCAAAATGAAGAAACAAGCAACATGATGGGCTCCACCTGCATCTGGCATCTTGAACTGCATAGAAAAAGAGCAGTTTGAAATGCCATGGCAAAAGTTTCTTTTTTGTCATTTGTCTTCCAGTCCCCCCATATGCCCCACTATGCCACTGATAAACTATCTCTTTTTTGGGATATTTTCCTAAACTTTATGCTTATAGTTTTAGTTGAGAGGGAAAGAAAAGGAGTTTTTTCTTGTGTTATACCATATCAAAATTGCAACAGGGCAATTGATCGCTGCTCAGTTTTCCACCTGGTCATAAGCCAGCATTATTTAATTCCATTTCCCTTGTATGTCATGTCCCGCTATTCCTTGTGTGTACATGTGTGTGTGTGTAGATGATAGATAGACAGACAGAATTCCAACACTATAGAATAACAGAATTGAAGGGACCTTAGAGATCTTCTAGTCCAACCCCCTGCTTAGGCAGGAAATCCTATACCATTTCAGATTGGACAAATGGTTGTCCAATCACTTCTTAAAAACTCCCAGTGTTGGAGCATTCACAACATCTGGAGGCAAGTAGTTCCACTGATTAATTGTTCTGTCAGGAAATTTCTTAGGTGTAGGTTGCTTCTTTCCTTGATTAGTTTCCACCTATTGCTTCTTGTCCTGCCCTCAGGCACTTTGGAGGATGGATGGATGGATGGCTCAAAAGAAAGAGAGAGAGAGAGAGAAATAAAGATAGGGATAGAAAAACATAGAGATAGGGATACAAAGATACAGAGATAGAGAAAATAGATTTGTTTGAAAGGCAAGAATTCCTCATATAATCCTCTTCATGCAGTCTAATGTAATATGAGCCTAGAATGTTTCTGGGGTTCTTTCTTATTAGTGTGCCTGTAGAAAAATGCAAATCCTTACGTATAGTAGAGATACTCTATTGAAAATAATATATATTTCTGTAAAATTCTACTCTCTGGTAATCTTAAGTAAGGTAAGGATATGAAGCCATTATTATTTTTTTAATAATAAAAATTCCTCCATTTTGAACTGGCTGGCTAGTGCTCTCTCCCCCTCCCTCCCTCCCTCCCTCTCTCTCTCTCATATTCACATACCCCCTTCTGCAACACAAGCATTGTCAATGCATCCATCCCTAATTTGAAATCTGTAGACAGAGCACAAGTGAGAGCAATTGCAACACCTGTGACAATGCAGCATTCAAATAGTATTCTTCAGCAGGATTTACAGTGATTTTTTTCATTAATCAAGAAAACAAAAGAGTGGAATGAAAAAGGTGAATTTGGATACATACTCCCACACTTTCTCTCTGTAAACTAACCTATGTTTATAGAAGTATTTACGCCTTCAGTTAGCAAATCTTCAGGCACAGAGCTCTTTACTTTCCCTCTGCAATCCTCTTCCTCTCATTCGTGCACTCTTTCCCCCTGCAGTTGTTATAACCGTGAAGATTACTGTATGGTGTGATTAAAGGATAATGATTCAGTGACAAGTTTTGTAACATGATAAAATGACGGTGTGTGCACAGAGATTTGCGCTGTCAGCTCTGGGAATCTAAGTCATTTCAGTTGTGATAGAAATATGAAATGCCTTGATAGCTAACAGATACTTGCTACAAGCCAGACCTCATCAGCTAGATCCTGGAGCCTTCTTCAATCAGGGGCCTTCCAAATATTTTGGATCATCATGGCTTAGAATCCTGGGATTTGTAGTCCCAGCACTCCAGGCAGAATTTGATGTGATTTCATTTAAACTTTATTACATTAAATGTAATGGAATTTGTTGCTGAAGATTCTATAATGTTCTCCTTTTGCTACATTAAAAATTACAACTTGAGCTCAACTTTTAGAAAAGTTTTGGAGAGAAAGACTTTTGGAAGTCATTTGTCCTCTTCAATGAATCACCAAATCATTATTTGTTAATTTTGAATTTACTTTTAATGTGCTCTTTCAGAGGTGGTATTCAGCAGGTTCTGACCAGTTCTGGAGAACCAGTAGTGGAAATTTTGAGGACTTTGGAGAACTGGCAAATACCACCTCTGAATGGAGATTTTACAGTATCCTTCCCCTGCCATGACCACCAAGCCACGGCCACCAAGCCACGCCCACAGAACCGGTAGTAAAAATATTTGAATCCCACCACTGTGTTCTTTGTTTGTCTTTTTGGATAACACTGTAATGTTTTAAGTGTTCAAATGTAATTTACATAGCAGTATCAGAAACCTCAGTGTAATTGGTAACATGGTTCTTATATTTTACAAGAGTTACACAAAAGCTCCTGGATCACAGAAGTTTCTCTTAATCTTCATTCTTTGCACTACTACAACTTTGCTATCTTTCTGAACAAGATTTGCATGCTCTTTACTCTTAAGTAGCAAAATAAGACCCAGGGATCCATAAATGTTAATTCCATTGTCTGAATGCTTGGTTAAATCAAAAAGTAAGAATAAGTGGGAATGCCTTAAATGAATCATTTTCTTCCTGGAAAAAAAATGTTTTGTCATTGCATTCATGCATTTGTATGTTTTAAATAAGAAACATTGCAGCTTTATGGAAAATAGTGGGGGTGTGCAGAATTTTTCTATGTACAAAATTAATATGCTTAAAGAAAAGTTTGTTTGTTTGTTTCTAGAACTACCTGCTGGTTGGGAAAAGATTGAAGATCCTGTATATGGTGTCTACTATGTAGAGTAAGTCTTTTGTACAGATTACTTTGTAGGAACATATGCCACAAAATAATGTTCAACTGCCATGGAATTTCACCTTAATTTCACATTTGCCATTCAAACAAATTAGCAGTCTTGATTGTGTTTCCCTTTGTTTATTCTAGCGCTGTATTTTGTTAACATACACTTGTACCCCATAGGAAAGATTCCAAGAATGAGGCAGAAAGATTCGTGATTTATTGCTCTTGAGCTCCCCCTAGTGATCTTTTGCTGAAAAATCAGTATTTCAGCCTGCAAAAGCAAAAAAAATGAGGGTTCCTAAATACAAAGTTGAAATAAAACATTCTGACTAAGCTGTACTCTGGAAATAAAATATGGCAAAGCTAAGGAATATTGCCCGAAGCTTCATATTTGGGTTCTTTTAAAAAAACATGCTTTGCAAGAAAATGCATTCTAGCCGAATAAATTCCTATTGGTATCAATCATTACTTTTAATAATGGAGAATTAAAAAAACTAATTTTAAATGTATAAAATCAATATTAGTCACATGGAATTCTGCAGTGTTTAACTGTTCAATATAGAATGAAAGAGCAAATCAAAGCTTCTATGTTATTATCATTTTTAAATGAGCTTAATCTGGATGGCAATAACCTCATTCTTTTTAATAATCTGTGTTCAGCATTAGCCATATTGCTCATTTGATAAAAATGCACATTTAAATATAAGTATATTCCTATTTATAACAGTGACTTATCGCAATTTTGAAGAAAAGTAAAAGGATAATTTTCAAAACCCCTCATCTCCATAATAATAACATTTAATAATTGGGTGCATTTGTTTTAGATTATACTTTCTTGGTACTATGGACAATTGGATAATTATTAAAATATGAAATTTATTTTGTAGAAAATATCAAGAGAAAATAATTAATTATAATAGATAGGAAACCCCACCACTATTTTCTGGACCACAGTTTGGATAATGAATCGAGCACATCCAAATGGCTGTTTCTTTTACAGTTATATATTATGTGAGAGATTAACTAGGATGTTCCTCAAATATATGGGGCACCACAGCTTGTTAGAATCCATTGGTCACATGGCTAGGAATTCAAGAAATCTGGAGGGATACTGAGTTGAGATCAATGATGAACACCTGCCTATCAGAACCTCTTTTTTTTTTTCCATTTCATATGCCTCCCAAAACCTGTTTCAAAAATTGGAAGAGTTTCTTGAATATTTTTTAATGTGATCTGAGAAGCTTCTTTGGGAATAGGAGATGAATAAAATTGTCAAGTAGTTACTATAGTTAAGTAGTAACCTTATTAAGAAATTGTCCATTGGAAATTACATACATCTTTTAAAGATGTAATCCTTCAATATTTATGCTGCAAAAGTAGTTATACGTATCTACACATAGTCCATGTAGGACAGAGTTTCATGTACACATAAGCCAATTTATTTCATTTTTACTTGTTTAGAAACAAATATGCCTTTGTTTCATGCAGCTGTTGAATTTCATGCATGGTTTGCTGTAGAACTAGAACAAACTTTATAGAGCAAATTTGGTATTTTAAAATGGAACAAAAATCACTCATTTTTTTCCTGATAAATATTGATATAAAGAAAAATAGAACAGAACAGAATAGAATAACTTTATTGCCACTTCAAACGTACACTAATAAGCATACAATAAAATTATTCTTTGCAAATAATCTGCCTCAATAGTTATATAACATAATGCCAATATATTTGATAAATAAATAATTTTTTGATTTTAGGGACAATCTATTTCACATTACACATGTGAGGATCATGTTTGTCCAAGCAACTGGGAAATTATATTTAATTTTAATTATACTGTAGTTGCAGTTGTTGCTCTGTTGATTCTTTAATTATGTCATGTTAATAGTGGTTAATGCTATGATTAAAATTGTGTTAAGGGCCCCAACTACTATACTTGCATTTGAAAAGAAGGATGTCGTTCTTTTAATAAAAAGAAAGAAAAGAGATGCATAGAGTAGGTTGAGGAATGTGGGATTTACAGATTTAGCAGAGTTGGAAGGTACCTTATAGGTCATCTAGTCCAACCCCCCCATCCCACCCAAGCAGGAGACTCTACACTATTTTTAACAAATGGCAGTCCGATCTCTTCTTGAAAGTCTCTAGTAATGAAACTCACACAACTTCTGAAGGCAACTTCTATTCCATTGGTTGATAGTTCTCCCTGTCAGAACATTTCTCCTTATTTCTAGGTTGAATCTCTCCTTGATCAGTTTCCATCCATTATTCCTTGTCTGGCCTTCGGGTGCCTGGGAAAATAGCTTGACTTAAATTGGGATGAGGTTGGGGGAAGGAGGAAGAAAAATATGAGTTGTTAATAGTGATGCAGGTTACAAGTGAGACAGATTACTCCTACTGTATCAATTTCTGGACATGGAACCTCTCTATTAAGATATTTGTAGCAGTTTAATTTTATAATACAGGTAATCCTTGACTTACAATAGTTCATTTAAAAGCCATTCACTAAAGTTAAGACCATCCAAGTTACAATGGCACTGAAAAAGGTGACTTACAACCATTTTTCACAATGACAACCTTTGTAGAATTCCTATAGTCGTGTGATCAAAATTTGCATGCCTAGCATGCAACTGGTATGTCTTAATGATGGTTGCAATGTCCTGGGATCATGTGATCACCATTTGTGCCATTCGGGCAACAAAATCAATGGGGAAGCCAGATTCTCTTCACAACCCTGTTACTAACTTAACAATTGCAGTGGTTCACTTAACAGCCATGGCAAGAAAGTTCATAAAATGGGGCAAAACTTATTTTAGCAACATAAATTTTGGGCTCAGTTGTGGTTGTAAGTTGAGGACTATCTGTAATAAAGAATATGTTTCCATTTTTTTACATAGTCTTCTGAATTTATGGTGAAATGTTATGCTGCTGGTGGAGACTAACTCTGAGGGAGAGGAGGAACAGCAGAAGTGTGGCTTTGGAAGCTGGGGAGGAACCTGGGGAAGGGCAGAGGCCAGCTGAGCAGCCAGAGGAGGACCCAGGCCCATCCCCTCTCCATCCTAGGGCACACAGGAAGGAGAGGATAAGGGAGAGATGGGCCTTGATCCTACTCAGGAGGAGAGAGCCTTGATCCTCTTCATGGGCTGCAGATGTGACAACTGAATAAGAGGACGGACTTGTGTACGGGCGAATGCTGGAAACAAAACGTGGAAATATCTCTAGTTTATGGTTCCTCCCTGAGTTTGACGTCTTTCCCAGTATGTATTCTGTTATCTGTGGACATCCCTGGTTTGTGTTGCTTTTTTCCTCCTTCTTGTAACTGTTTGTGTGGGAGTTTTTCATCTTCCATCAAGGATATTTGGAGCTTGAAAGCAAAGTGAAGGAATAAAAGGGCCACCCCAATATAATGGAGGTTAAAAAAACAGCTAGGTATAGGGAAATTCTAAATGACCAAGGGAACTTAAAGAGCAGACAGAAATTGGAAGAGCAGGGAATAAAACTGGGTTGGTGGACCTATATGCAAATTCAAACAAGATATAAAAAAGACAGTGGGGAATTTGGAATAGATAATGAAATACAAAAACTAGATAAAATCTTGATTGGCCCAGAGGAGAAATTATTATCAAAGTTACAGAAATATTTATTAGAATTTGAAAGAGTGGAAGAAATTGTGAAAGGAACAATGATTGCATGGGGTAGGAATGTTGGACATACTATTGATCTGGAAGAATGTGAAAAGATTTGGAATGTGAATTATAAAATAACAAAATCAGTGGCATATAAGGAAAACCAACATAAAATGTTCTATCATTGGCATTTGGCACCTTCAAGACTGTCTAAGATTTACCCAAACTTAAAACCAAATTGTTGGAAGTGTGGACAACAGCAAGGTACCTTCTTTCATTCTTGGTGGATATGCCCCAAAGCGAAAAAATACTGGAAAATGATTCAAACGTGGCTAGAAGAGTAAACTAAAAACAAAATTGATTTTGTCCCGGAATTATTCTTCTTAGGAATAATTTTAAAAAAAACTATAATAGAAAGATAAAATATCTTATATTACATATATTAACAGCAGCAAGAATTTCATATGCTCAGTACTAGAAGGAAAACTGTATACCACCTGAAGGCTTAATAATCAAAAAAAAAATAGAGTGGGTGGAAATGGCTAAATTAACTATGGAATTAAAAGGGAAAACAGACACAGTATACAATGCGGTATGGGAAACATGGTTTATTTGGATAGATAATAGATATAAAAACAGAAAATGTAAATAATGTATATAATAAATAAGAAGGTATAATAGTATTATGCATTGTAAGTTTTGATAGGACATATAAATATGTATATATAATGTCACAGCGCTGTTTAATAACTATTGGTATTATGTATAAATAAAAAAAAAATTCAATAAAGCATTATTAAAGCAAAAAAGGAATAAAAGGGACTTCACCGGGTTTTTGTGACTGTGTTTGTTTTGTATCCCACCCTAGATCATCATATGAAATATCTGAGAAGTTCCAATTTCTATTTTTTTAAATCAGGACTGTATCCATAGGGTTTTTTTTAACAGACTTCCAATTTTTTGTTTCCTTAGCAGATAAAGCACAAATTAGGTAATTTAAGACCATTCCTTGTTTTGATCAGATATTTTAGAGAAGCTAATTATTTGAAACTTCACCAAGCCAAACCATACTTAAACCTACCTTGGTTTGTACTTTTCTTAGAATATTTGAAAGTTGCTATGTCAGATAAGTTGTTGCAACTCATAGATCTACATTTGGCATGGAGTAAAGGAGCATTGCTCCTGCAGATTTTACATCTAATGTTTGCCCTGTTGTGTTTTTTAAAAATCTTAAGTCTCCCTATCATTTTTGCACTTTGCACCAAGAGTTTCCTTACTAATGGCTGTGTTTGCTTCTCTGTTTTAGCCATATCAACAGGAAAACACAATATGAGAATCCAGTTCTGGAAGCAAAAAGGAAAAAGCAGCTTGAACAGCAGCCCCTGCCAGCACAGCCTCCACCGCAACCATCTGAAGGTTGGCACCTCCTGAATAGAATGGCCACGGTTGAAAAAATGGCCAAATGCCACACATACACACTTCTCTAAAGTTTCATATTTTTGATAAATGACTGAACAGTCCTGGCTTCCTTACTGCATGAAGACACAGGGAACATGAGGTTATTTAACTGGAATATTTAAGACATAAATGGTTATGTGGCCATTATGAAAAATCTCTTTGGGACTCTATGGAGGGTCTCTATGGAGAATTCTATGCAGTTGTGAGAAGTATTGAAACTTGAATTTGAAATATGCATGCTTGAGACATGTCTAAAGCACTATTTGTGGAAGAAATGGAGCCTGATAGGTATTCTACATGTTTAGTTGACAAAATGCCATGTACAGTGTTAAGCCTGGGTTCCCCAACCAGGGTTAGGGAGACAAGCAAAACAGAATGTGCAGCGTAAGTCAGATAGGCACACAGATAAATGAGTGAGCTAAGCTTGTATGTTTATTAACATACAGTAAAAATACCAGATACGCTTGTGTTATCACAATTATAGTTTATTCCATAATATAGCATAGTCAAAATACCAGTCCAATAGTCATGTATCATTTAGTCAGTCCATTCAGGGATATTCAGTTAGCAAAGTCCATGTAGAATATCCTGGGTCAGTTCACTTACAAATCAGTCCTTTGTTCTCTCTCCCGTGCGAGCAATGTAGTCTTCCAAGCACAGTAATCAGGAATCAAAGCCAGAGAGCGAGCACGCTGCAGGCTTGCTTCTTTTAAGGAGTTTTCATAACCACTCCCCCAATGACTCTCCCGCAGTTAAAGTTACAGATACATTAACAGACAAACCATGATTACTTATTTATTATTTTACCTAAACCAGTTAGGGCAAACAATGTTATCCCTAACATACAGTTCTTGTAATCACACAGGCACAAGGACACATATACACTTATGAAAGACAAAAAGATAAGGCTGCAAAAACTTTTTGAGTGCAGCTTGAAGCTAATACAATTGCATTCTGTATGCACAAATTGTCATAAAATTATATTAAAATTGTTCCAAAGCAAACAGATATCATATCAAACTAGAGTGATTCATTATAACAAGGTAGCATTATTTGTTTGTGTGTGTATATATTTAATATTCTTATTGGACTACCTGAAACCAACTGAACTCTTGGTGGCTTACAAGAGTGCAGGAATTAAATAAAAAATAATAATACAAAGCTAAAAATGATCAAAATGTAAAAGTACTGTCTGGAAGTGTCAGGTACAAGCAACTAAAACCACTTGTGTAAACTTTATTGTTTATCATTAAATTGCTAGTTTTCCCTGGGAATGACCAGATAGGACTTCATGGATTCATGCTTATGCCGTTTACAGCAGCATAATGAGTCTAAGCTCAGCTCTTGCTTGACTCCATCCCTCCAGATCAGAGGTGGGCTGCTGCCAGTTCAGACCAGTTCATCCGTACTGATAGTTCTGACCACTGGCTGCCCCCCACCATGTATCCCATGTATCCCATCCTATTATCTCATTCTCTGGCTAGCTCGCCCCACCCACAAAGCCCAGCTGTTTATTATTCCAATAATTTCTGGGGGACAAATTTGTTTAATAGATAAATTATATCTGTTATATCTCAGTACTTTCTTCCATTAATCATTTTTAAGCCGTAATCAATTTTCTCTTCTGATATGCAAAATAAATGAATATAAGGGTGGCAGTCTAAATAACATAAGTATTCTAAGATCTTTTTTACCCCTGCAGTGATAGGTGGTGATGCAGCTCATAGTGGCCAATATGTTCCATCCACTGGTTGGTCTCCTATTCAGGTTTCCAGCTTTTGCTTGGCTAATGGTGTTGCCTACACTTGTTCCTGAGAACACTGAGAAATGCCCATAAAATTTATTGTGACAAGCCTTCTGAGGAAAGTCAAAGGAAGGGGACTATGCCTAGAGACACAATGGGCTTGTATTAACAATGTACAAAACCAGAGTGGTTCTTTGTGTGGCTGGATCCTATATATCAGGGCTCCCCCCAAACCCCTGGTCCATGGACTGGCAGCAGTCCACATCATGCAAGAAACCAGGCCACACAAACAAACAAAGCCCCATCCACATGATTCATGCAACACACGAAACTGCACCCCCTCCAATCTGCAGAAAAAACCTTTCTCCACGGCACCAATCCCTGATGCCCCAAAAGCTTGGGGGACCACTGCTATATATAATATTCCAATAGCACTTCCTGTTCCAGATGGTACAGTTCAAAAACAAATGTGCTTTGAATATTCTAGTCGGTATGTAAATGCCCTTTGGATTGTAGAAGCAATGGACTATTTAATGGTGAAAATAGTAAAAATACTCTCATACTCTTCTGGAAGGCACTGAAGACCTGGTTCTGCCAGTGGGCCTGGGAAACCCAGAGCGAGATGGGGCCCATCAAATGGTTTCTGTGATCTATTGTCATCATGGTGGGGGAGGCGGCAATATAAATTCAATAAATAAATAAATAAAAACTCTGTTTTCTTCTCTTTTTGTCAGAATGGGCTGAAGAGAATCCTCCCCTTGCTCCTCCTCCTGTTCCAAACCATATTCCCAGTAACCAGGAGGCAGTTAGAGATGTTCCAGTACAAGGTAGGTTGCTATAAGTGTAATGAGAGGTTTTTTGTTTTTAAAGTGTCAAAAGAAGAATATTTATCTGAAAATTAGACCTTAAGACCTTCAGGAACATTCATCACAACTTTACACCTCCCTCCAAAATTGTTTGTTGTCCTCACTGGCTTTTGTCGGTTTAGATGCTTCTGGGATTATCACAACCAGATCATCATCTCCAAATAAGAATATACAGGTAGTCCTTGACTTACAGCAGTTCATTTATTGACCATTGAAAGTTATAACAGCACTGAAAAAAGTGACCTATGATGGTTTTTCACAGTTACCCCCTTTGCAGCATCCCCATGGTCATATGATCAAAATTCAGATACTTGGCAACCGATTCCTATTTATGATGGTTGCAGTGCCCAGGGGTCATGTGAACAGTTTTTGTGAACAGCAAAGTCAATGGGGAAGTCAGATTCACTTTACAACTGAGTTACTAACTTAACAACTAGAGCAGGGGTGGGATTCAAAATTTTTAACAAACCGGTTCTGTGGGCATGGCTTAAGGCCCTGTCACACTGGCCGATGGATGCAAAACGTTTGTAAAAAGGACACAGCGGACGAGAAAAATGTTCCA
>BHFT01066773.1:0-50116 GCA_004320025.1 Laticauda laticaudata | reverse complement strand
CTACCAAGCAAAAAGCCAGGAAAGTGTCCTTGTATCGGCAGCCCCATGAGAGGTAAGTGATGACGGTATCGAAGACATAATCTGCTTTCCACGAAGCGAACAGTGCAGGGAACTCTGCAAAAGCGGGAGAGGCTGTTGGTCACTTTGGGCAGGAGCCCTGCAAGCCCCTCCACCCGCCTCTCCCAGAAAGAAGCGCCAGCTACCCTTGGGAGCCTTGCTCTTGGCCTGGCTTCTTTCCTGTCTCGGGGAGAGGACAGGGTGCTTCTCTACTTGAGACAGCTCAGTCCCTGACTGCTAATGGAGTGGTTCCCCTAGGGAAACTTGGGTGGCCGTTAGCAGAAACCAATCCTACGTCCCCATCCTCTCATGAAAACTCCAAGTCGTAAGTCTGGATGGGGCAGAGGGAATTCTCACCACCTGCCCTGTTTGCATAGTCCCCAGGCTGCGCCCTTTTGGTCAGTTCCTTCCTTCTTTAGTAGATGCATCCACACGAACCTTGAAAAGGAAAGCGGCAACCGCATAAGGTGGGAGGGTTCAGAGGACCCAATCTTGGCTCTCTTGAGGGGATGGCGAACCCTCAGCCAGGCAGCCAGGCTGGTTCCTATATGGAGCTCCCAAACATTACCACAGAAATTTCTAAATGCTGTACTTCAGATCTCATTTGGCAGAGCAAGAAATTGAATGGATGGAAATGGGTAGAAACCACCTGTTCCGGTAGGAATGGTGAGAAAGGATACCAAGCCTTGGCAATGCTGGAAAAGGAAGAAAACAGGAGAATTTGTTTGCACTGAGGACTGACCCAATCCTTCCTGCCAGACCATGGCGCTAAACCATTTCGTATGAGAGCCAACCCTTGCATACTGATGATGTTGCCCTGTTGGCGTTGTGAATGTTGCACAGCACACTCAGACAGGCACCAGCGGACCGAGTGCGCATGGGGTTCCTCTCCACTCAGGTTGGGGAAGAGAAATTCTTCCAGGATTCCAGTTTACCTATTGGCTATTGACAGTGTGGCATGATGGACAACCCCTGGCGGCTCCAGCCGTAGTCCAGCCAAGAGAAGGCTGCCCAGCCAGAAGTTCATGGCAGGCAACCCTTTTGCCTTGGCTGACTCAGCCTTGCCCCTTGTCCCTTTCATCCTCTGGAGACTCCTCCAGGTTGGGAAACCCAAAATTTTCCTTTCCCCCAGGGGCGGAGGCTTTTTGAAGGAGGCGGCATGCGACCATTGACAGCACAAACGGGTCCGGCTGGCTGCCTTCGGAAAATATCCGGATGGGACGTTCCCTGCAGAGAATGCTTGGAAGCATCGCCTTCCCTCCCGAGCAGCCTGGATGGGGGTCACAGTCACGCCCAGAAGAAACCAGCTGCACCCTCCCTGACCTGTATCCTTTGTTCCCCAACATCCCTGTTTGACCTGCTGAGGATGGGTGGGGGGAGAACCAAAGGGGAAGGAGCAAGGCTAAGAGAGGGAAGACCCTGCTTCAGTCTCCCTCCTCTCTTCCCCATGACCCTCAGCACATCTGTCCCAAAGGAAGGAAGCCCTTCCCTCTCTTGCTCTTGTTTTCTCCCCTTCAGTTCTCTCCTTCCATCCCCATGTATTTGGGGGTCACAGGCCAGATTGAGCCTTATGTCCCTCAAGATAACTCTTGGTCCTTTGCACCCCTTCTAGTGGAGGTATGCTACCGGTTTGGACCGGTTTGCCTGAACCTGAACCTGTAGTAAAAGAAGCCTCCAGTCAGCTGAANCGTTCACCATGGTATTTGGGGGTCGGCTTATATACGAGTTTTTTCAAAAATCCTCATTTTGGGGCAGTTTTTAAAGGGTTGGCTTATATGCGAGATCAGCTTATATATGCGAGTATATACGGTATTTGCAGAAGTACTGTTGATTCAGATAAGGTAGAATCAGGATATTAAAGGACTGACTATTAAGAAAGAGGAGTACAAACTTCAAACCTTCGCCGATGATATGGTATTTATTATGGAGAATCCAAAAGAAACAAGTTTTATACTAATAAGAGTAATAGAAGAATTTGGAAAGGTGGCGGGACTCAAAATTAATAAAGAAAAGACTAAAATAATAACCAAAAACTGTACTAAATGGCAGAATGAAGAATTATCAAGTGAATTAGGAATGCAGATAGTGAAAAAGTAAAATATCTTGGGATTTGGCTCACGGCAAAATATTCTTCAATTAAACAAATTGATACTCCAAATTCAAAAAGATTTAGACTATTTGGCTAAAATACAACTTTCACTGTTGGGGACCATAAAACAAATGTTTTACCAAAATTATTACATTTGTTTCAAACAGTACCAGTCAAGCTAGAAGGGAAATTTTTCAAGGATTTAAACAAAAAATAGTGAAATATATTTGGCAGAAGAAAAAAGCTGGGATAAAATACAAGTTATTGCAGGATAGCAGAAGTAAGGGAGGTTTTGGCTCCCAGACTTTATTACCATTATATTACCAGGCAGCAGTAGCCACATGGTTGAAAGACTGAATTAATTTGATAGATAAAAGACTATTAATGATAGAGGACCATGACCTGCAACTTGGCTGGCACACATTTCTTTGGGAAGGGAAAAACAAGTGTCATACTTATTTCCAAAGACATCGGTGAGAGACACTCTATTACATGTCTGGGAGAAGCTAAAAAAGAACCACTATGTGAAAATACCTCTCTGGCTATCGACAATGGAAGTGCTTTAGACTTAAATAAAATGATAAAATACAAAGAACTTTTAAATGAAAAAGGGGAATTAAAAACACAAAACCAACTAAAGACACAGGGAATTGAAAAAAGAATATGATAACCTGGGTTAAAAATTTTGGCTATAGTATTGATTTGGAAAAATGGGAACATATCTGGCAGGTAAATTATAAGTCAACATTGTTGGTCTCCTATAAGGAGAATTTCTATAAAATGTTTTACTGCCTGCATCTCCCTCCAGTGAGATAAGCCAGAATATTTCCTAATATGACAGCAAAATGTTGCAGCTGCACTCACAGCCAGGGAACATATTTTCAGGTTCAGCCTGAAAAGGTTCAGCCAAGATGGCACCGACAATGGCTGCCTCGCTGAAATGCTCTCTTATGGTTTCTTTATTCCTCATTATCATCTGCAATTCACTACAGATTTCATACTCATGAGACCATCTGCTAAGAATTAGGCAATTTTCCTTAAGGAGCAGCTTTCTGATTCCTCACCCCCACCTGTCTTTGCAAATGCCGTGGAGATTCGAACTAATTCCCAGTGCTTTGGATTACAACAAAGGAGGAAAGGGACAATGCCAAAAAGAGACAAGGTAAACGAGCGGGAATTTTAAACAGACTAAGGAATGGGGGGGGAACTCCTCTCCCTTCAATCTTTCTGACTAATTTATGCTTGCCTGCTAACAAGATGGACGAAATTCATCTCTTAAATAGATGGAATCCTGATTTCTATAATTCTGCAGCTCTTTGTTTTACTGAAACTTGGCTTAATCCACAAATTCATGAGCACAACACCATATACATCCCAGGATTTCAGACATTTAGATCAGACAGAATTGAAGAGAGACATCAGGTAAAACAAAGGGTAGAGGATTATTTTTATATATCAACAACAACTGGTCTCAGGATATAACTATAATATATAAGTTCTGTGATGAAAACTGTGATGAGTCTTTACACATCAACTGCAAACCATTTTACTCTCCACGTGAGTTCTCCTTATTTCTCCAGATAGCTGTTAAGTTCCTCCACAAGCCTGGGTAAACAAGGCATTACAAACTCTTGCTGATCAAATTATGGAGGCTGAAGCCAAACACCCAGGTTCCCTTCCCATCATTTTAGGAAGGTTTCAATCAAGCAAAACTTAATGAAAGAGCGTCCCAAAATATTTCCAGCATGTAAATTATATACCAGAGGCAAAAAAAAATTTTAGATCACTTGACTACACAACAGTAAAAGATGCATGGTCTTTACCACAAGCAGCTGTGGGAACACTCTGACCACTGCCATTGATTCACCTTGTTACCTGCCCACAGACTTAAAACCATTAAACCACAATTAAATCAGTTGAAGACTTGGTGGGATTGAGCCAAAGCTGAAAACTCCAGCCTGCCTTGACTGACTGATTGGAATGTTTTTTGAAAATGCCTCTGGCAGACCTAGATGAGCTCAGATACCAGTAAACATCTTATGTTCAGCTTCTGCAAAGAAGATATTACTATATACTAACAAGGAACCTGGCAAATATGAGGGCTTCCACAAAATAGATTACATTTTTCGTCTGTAGCAGAAGGCGGGGGAGCTTAGTGTGCGCCATCTTTGGTCTGTGGTCCGCCGCTTAGTCTGCATCTAGTCGTAGCTAGTGGGAGGTTCGATATCATTGCCCATTATTTCCACAGCAACCGTTGAAATGTGTGGCTGCAATTGAAAATCCCGTTGGAGTTGTGAGGTGTGATCAGTGATAAGGTTTTGTGCGCAAAAAAACCATAAAACCGATTGAAATTTTTCAGCACACTGTGTGAAGTGTACGGGGACAACATCATCACTAAGGTGGAGTCGCCAATGGTGCATTAACTTTAAAATGGACGAACTAGCATTCATGATAAACAGCAGAGTGGACATCCGAGCATTGTGACTTATGAACTGGTGTTGAAAGTCGATGACAAGATCATGGGAAAACTGCCATTTCACAGATGGAACTTGTCGCTTAGTTTTCCACAAACTTCACGCAGTTTGTTGCTTGAAATTGTTACATAAAAGCTAGGCTACCACAAATTTTGTGCAAGATGGGGTGCCAAAAATTCCTGACAGAAAACCACAAGAGTCAGCGTTATGGCCCGCATCATTGACATTTCTGTATTACTTACGACAAAGAATGGAGATTTATTCTTGATCGAATCGTAACTGCGAGACGAGATTTTGGTGGTTCAAACATCTGAACAGCGAGACTAAATTGCCAGGTCTATGGAGTGGGGGGCACACCAAATTCCCCCCAAAACTAGAAAATGTTTGCAAACATTCTCTGCAAGGGAAAGATTTATGCCGACGTTGTTTTGTGGATAGGCAAGGTGTGCTTATTGATTTTCTGGACATGGTTGCAACAATAAACTCTGTGAGATATTGTGAAAATGTTGCAAAAACTAAGAAAAGCAATTCAGGAACAAGCGTAGAGGAAAGTTTAAGCTCAAAAAATTTTGTTTTTCGCATGACAATGCCTGACCACACACAGCAAAATCCCACTCGAGAAGCCCTGAATGGCTTTCAAGTGGGAAGATTTTTTCCTCATCCACCGCCTTACAGCCCCGATCTTGACCAAGTTGCTACCACTTGTTCCGAGGAATGAAGACCGCTTGGAACACACACTTTGACAACGACGCGGAACTGTGGGCGTGCGTGACTGGACTGGCCTCAAATCTCAGGCAGCTGAGTTTTATGACAATGGAATTACAAAAGGCTTGTTCACCGCTTTGATAAGTGCCTCAATTTTGTTCGGTGAATATGTTGAAAAAGTAGTATTTAAGTGTCACTTTCAAGTGTATATAATAAAAATTTTTTCCTACACTTTGTTTTTTTTCTATCGCAAAAAGTAATCTATTTTGTGGATAGCCCTTGTATAGAGTAACAATAAACCTTGGTTCACAGCTAAACTTAAGCAGCTACGTCATTCCAAAGAGGAAGCCTGTCTAAATAAATGACTTTGCTTTGAAAGAATTGGCTTCTGACTGAAATATCTGCTGGAAAAAAGGCAGCATGGAAATTTGAGAGGAAAGTGCCATCTATTAATGACTGGAAACTTATAATTTTGAACGCTTCTTGAAATAGATTGAGACTTTTATTGTTTAGAGAGGACTTTTCAATGAAATGACTCTGTTGTTCCAAAGTATTAAAATATCAATGGATAGTATAGAGAAAATGGAAAACATCCTGCAAAGAACAATAAATAAAGTCCAACTGCTCATGAACTAGTGGAAAGAACAGAAAGACTGGATGAAACGGATTACTTAAACCAGCAAGCTGACTATGAACAGGGAAAAAACACGGATCAGAAAAACCAGCAAATGAAGCAAAAGCTCAATGAAGAGGAAGACCAGGCAAATGGCAAGCAAAAGGAATGGAAAGAACAGATGAAATGGCGACATCAATAAGTAAATCAAGGACTGGAGCGAAAAATAGGACTGACAAACCAGCCGATGAAGGAAGAAAAGTCAAAGAAAATAAAGCAGATAAATCAACAATTGAACAGACAGGAATATATCTTTGATAAGGAGATTGAGACACAAGCAGATATTTGGGAGAATTGCCAGCATAAGTTTGTACTGGGAGAAATGCTTACATTGAATAAGATAGAGATAAAGATAGAGATAAAGATGAGGAGTGTGGGAAGCAAGTAAAAAATGGATAAAAGTTGAAGCACTAATGAGGAAAAGAGATGATGGCTAGAAAGAATTGCCTTTTAAACATTAAAGTAGCTTGTTGTAAGCTGATAGAGGCAGAAATAAAATTAGATATGGGAAATATTAGAACGCATATTTTTATAGAATAAACAAAAGTAATAGACAGAAAGATTAGGGGTTTACAGGTGGTAAACCCCTAAAAAAAAGCATTTTTTTGTTGTTTCACTAATATTATGAGAATCATCTCAGTTTGATAAATGTGATAAAGATTACCAATACTGTTATTATAATTTGGATTAATCTAAATGATATCCAGGATGTATATTTAAAATAAAATATATATAATTTAAAAAGTGAAATGTTTCAGTATAGCACTGAGTCAAGGCAGTGAGTCAGTGAGATCAAGAGCATTCACAAACTTCCCAGGTATAAATAAACAAGTTTACTGGAAGTTAGAAAAGATTGGTATTCATCACATAATCACATCAATACATTCATTTCTGGAACTACGCATATAATAAAATATTCATTCAAGTAAAATAAATAAATATAGATATAAAAAGTGGCTTGACATTAAAACGCAGCATACTCAATTTGCTTTGAAATTAAAAACAAAATTAGAACTAACAAATTGATATTTATTCAGTTACACTGTAACAGACCCAATTAATTTTTTTCTCAAACATTTACAACAGGGACAAGGTTTCCAAAATATTTACCTTGACATCAAAAGAAGGTTTAAAGAGCTTGTCTTTCGATAAAAATTTAGATGGAGTATCCAAATGCAGAGAGGGTTCCTTCTGTACTACCTTGCTTCCAATTGGAGGGCTAGGATTTTTACCAATATGCTGTGAAATGACACTTTGGAAAGCTTTACTTTGGAAACGATTCATATCCAGGGGTGTCACTGTTGTTATATTTCCACTTCCAAGGACATTACTAGGATAATCAGGTGTATTTGTAGATGCAATACTTGTCTCCATTTCTTCTGAAGAATTTGTAAGATTCTTTTGTTTACCTTAAAAAATTTTAAAGCATAATTCAAAAATATTTTTTAATTATGTATTTCACATTTCATTACAATAAACAGTAAGACAGAAGTGTTGTCTCCTATGCTACAATTGCAGTGATCCTTGATAAAAATTACTTTGGTCATTCTTTATTACGGTATATTCAGTGAATATAACAAAATAAACAATAGAGTTGTAAGTTTTGCCCTTTCAATTTTGAAAGTGAATTGTCAACCCTGGAGCCATCTTTAAGAGTCTTCAAGGTTGCCACAGCTAGGCTGGCTGCAGCTGTGGAAAAGGGAAGGAAGGGGAAGTAGAGATAGCTAAAGGGAATATGTAGCCAAAATAACATTTTCTTCTGTGAATCAAGGACACGCTCAGCAGCACCTGGAAGGGCGTGGGAGGCATCCAGGATGGGGAGAGAGAACTGATTGGGACATATGATGGTTGTGTGTGATATGGGAAAGAACTTTGGATTTTGAATTGGGTGGGAAAAACCTGAGGGACTTTGGGTTTCACTAGTTGTGCCAATATTATATGCCTAATAAATCTATACTTTGAGGAACCCTGCCTTGGTGTTTTGATTTCTGATCGGCTGTTACTTAGAACCCTGACATTAACCTGAATTCCTTTTATAAAAATCAATAGCTCCCCGCTCACGTGGGGCTGCTGTCTGGGATCCTGAGCTCCGGCTGCTTTCCCAGTCTACCAGGCAGTGGGAAGACTCAGGGAAGATGGAGGAGAAAAAACAGCTTAGAGGACTTGACTGCTGCCAGTGGAGCTTTTGGAGCCAGCAGGCTCACTGTGGACAGCTCTGGGACTCTCAGCTTTCCCTCGATGACAGAGCGTGCGGCAACCAAGCTTGGTGTCAGAGGAGGGCCTGGCCCAAGGAGTCCATCCTTTGGGACCTAACCTGCAGCCATGGCACTGTGCTTTCACACTCCCAACATATCTTGAGCCAATGCTATGGCCAGCTACTCAGGAACAATACAAGGCAGAGGAGCAGTTTGGTGGCCAGCCAATGCTCCAGGAGCGCCAGGTCACCACAGCACAAACCAAGCACACCACAATATTCGAGTGAGAGTTGACCTCAGCGAGTCCAGGGACTGGGGAGTCTAGCCACTGCCAAGAAACCAAACCCTGGAGGGACTATCAGAGAAGTTGGCCAGCTGAGCATCAGTAGCAGGGGGTCATGGTTCTGACCCAGCCAACATTTACCTTCCCAAACCATGGGAACATGGCACTCCTCCTTTGTTCCATCCAGTGTGAACCAAGCCAAGGCCTCGGGTGATAAGCCCGATCTACCGTATTGACAGCTGTCAACTGGACCAGTAAGCCAATCCAGCCCATCCTTGCAAAGAGGAGTCTGTAGACTGCCAGGGCTAATTAATCAGCTAATTAATTCCCCCTTCTACCCCGGCCAGATGGATGGAGTGCCAATTGATGCTGACACAGATGCCCCCATCTGCAGTGGCTCAACTGCCACAAGAGCCCCCAGATGCACTGCCAGTCGACATTCTTTTTTTTAAATAATATTTAACATACTTTCACAATTAAAAGCACATTTCCACCAGTGTTCACTCACATTGACATATTTCTAATTATGTAGGTTACTACTAAATATTGTTACAATTATTCCTACATTCAATTTAAGACACAATTATTTACATAATTACATGATTATAGACAATATTATCTCATCTTGACATAACTCCTACATATCTTTTATCCATCTATTTTACGTCCACCTTCCAACCAGTTATACCATAAATTCCAAATCTCATAGTAATCTATTTCTTCTCTATCTTTCAATTCCATCGATAACCTATCCATCTTTGCACATTCTAAAACCTTTTTTATTATCATAGTGTCAGAAGGAATATTGTCATGTTTCCAGTTCTGGGCAAAGGCAATTCTTGCTGCAATTATTATGTAAAGTATGATATATTGAAACTTTTTCCAATTTTATATCTTAATATACTCAATAAAAATATCTCTGGTTTCAATTCAATTTTGGTTTTGTAATTTTTTTCTAGCCATTTGTTAATTTTGAGCCAATATTTTTTAGCTTTAGGGCAGGTCTACCACAAAAAAGTTTCCTGTTCATGGTCACATTTCCAACAATTTGCCAATTTTAGCCAACATTGCCAGGGGTAAGTGCCAGCAGTAGAAAATTTTATGCAAATTCTCGTTATAGGCTGCTGTGATATTAGTAATTTATTTCCCATAATTTTTTCCAATCTTCCAATTTAATACTATACCCAAAAATTTTGGCCCAGATTATCGTAGTCTCCTTTGCTATTTAACAGATTATACATTTTAGTAATCATTTTCCCCCATCCCCTATAGTATTTTATCTAATTCCTGTTGATCTTTATCTATCCCATTTTGCTCTGTCTTTCTTATATGTTTGAATTTGTAGATATGGTCACCAATCTTTCTCTATTCCTTGTACCTTCAGTTCTTGGATTTTAATTCTCCTTGCTCATCTAATATTTATATCTAACTGTTTTATTTAGGTCTAGGACATTAGGATATACCATTGACTCCATACTCGATAACCACGTTGGAATAGTTTCTTTTGATTCTCTCCCAGACAGATACCAGGGCATCCCTAACTTGGTGCCACTGAAAGTATGAATGCAGTTTATTTTCCCTTCCAAAATAAATATGTACTAGCCAATCTGCAGGTCATGCCCCCCAATGGTTAACTCTTTTATTATTTAGATCTACCCAATCTTTAAGCCATGTTGTGGCTGCGGTCTGATAGTAAAATTCACAACCCAGGAGTCAAAAACCTCACTTGCTTCTACCATCTTGCAAAAGTTCCAATTTTATTCAGGCTTTCTTCCCTAACCAAATAAATGTTATTATTATGTTGTTTAGTTCTTCAAAAAACTTTTTTTCCAATTTTATTGGGATTGTTTGGAAGAAGAACAGTATTTTAGGCAGTACGTTCATTTTAATGGTGGCTATTCTCCCGATCAGTGAAAGCTGTCAAAAATACGAGTTCCACAAGATCTCCCTGGACTACCAAGTGTCAAATGAAGGGATCAAAATGGACCCAGGGAAGGTGAAAAGCGTCCTAGACTGGCAGCCCCCATGCACCCGCAAACAATTTCAGAGTCTTCTTGGGTTTGCCAACTTATATAGACAATTCTATAATTTAAGGGACATGGTGGCTCAGTAGCTAAGACGCTGAGCTTGTCGATCAGAAAGGTTGGCAGTTCGGTGGTTGAATCCCTAGCACCATGTATTGGAGTGAGCTCCCATTAATTGTCCCAGCTTATGCCAACCTAGCAGTTCTAAAACATGCAAAATTGCAAGTAGAAAAACAGGGATCATTTTGGTGGGAAGGTAAAAGCATTCCGTGTGCCTTCGGCATTTAGTCATGCCAGCCATATGACCACGGAGACGTCTCTGGACAGCACTGGCTCTTTGGCTTTGTAACAGAGATGAGCAACAGTCTCTAGAGCCGAAAAGTTATATATGTGTACATATGTGCGAGGGGAATCTTTACCTTACCTGTAGACAATTCATCCCCGCATTTGTGGAGGTGGCGAAACTGTTAAAAGCGGGAAGGAAGGACCCCAAGCCAAAGCCAAGTCAGCCCTTGGCCTGGTACCTAGATTGCCAGTGCACCTTCGAGGCCCTAAAGAAATTATTCGCCGAGGAGCCCATCCTTGGGCACCCCGAACCAGAGCAACCATTCGTAACCATTTGTAAGTAGACACCAGCGATGGGGCTGTAGTGGCAGTGCTGCTTCAAGCAAACCCCCAGGGCCACCTGCAATCCTGTGTTTACATCTCCAAAAAACTCGGCACCAAGAGATAGTGAGCAATGATATATGGTATATCTATATGAGATTGCTAAAACTAATGTTAGCCTTATGGTCTGACAGTTGGTACAAACACTTCATCACAATGAATATTTTTTCTTTGCGTGAATCCCTATGCAACTAACTGTACCTTATACTGCTGTTCATTATTATTATTTGTAAAAAAATTATTTCAATTTTCCACATTTTAAAAATATATTTTTTAGTGAACAGCATAATTCCAGGTTTTCACATTTCCATACAAACATGACTTTGATTACATATTCATCTTTCACATTTAAATTAAAATCTTGTCATTGCTTTACATATTTTTTATTAGTTTTCCTCAAGCTTATTTTATAAATTTTCAATTCATTTCTTAACCTATTTCTTTTTACTTTAAATAATTCTCATATCTTCATATTCGTTATATTTTATACTTTTATCTGTCAGGTTTGTAATTCAATTTCCATATTTCTTTACTTCCTAATTCCATTCTTTTTACTTCATCTTCCCTTCATATTTTTCCCTCCCTTTCTTATTCCAGTTTTTATCCCCCTCCCTCTTTAAAGCTTCCTTCTATAATTCCCTTTTCTGCTGTTTCCTTTTGCTTTGTTTGATTTTCAAAGTATTCCCCTTTTTAGTTGCCTCCTCCTATCTCCAGTTTTTAATTCCCATTCTTCTCCCCCTTCACTTTAACATTTGTTGCTCCAGTTGTTGATTAAATATGGCCTCTTCTTTAATCAATTCCTCTTCTTCTGACACTCCTTGTTGTTCTGCATGCTCTTAAATTGCCATTTCTAAAAATTGTAAGGCAAAACCAAATGACTTGCCTCTCTCTTGTAGCATTTATTTCATATTTCTTAGTTCAATTTTTAATTCCAAAAAGGTTCTGCCATTTTTAAGCTCTTCTGCTATGTATATTTATATATCTTTCTTGACTCTTTATGTCCACAATTACCTAGTAATCAGCCAATGTTTATACAATTTATTTTCAATGATCAACTTTTTTTAAATTCCTCTTCAGAAGGAATTAAGATTCAACAATATAATTGTTATATTGTTATAACAATTAATTCAGGAGGAATTAAGATTCAACAAATAATCCAATGTCCATGAATTTAAGTATATGCCAAAATCACCAAACAATCCCAAGTTAATTTCTTCCTCCTTCTTTGTTTTAATGTTCAATATTCCAGTTTCATTTTCCAGGGTCTCTATTTTGTTGTAACAAGGTGTCACTTATTTTGTATCAAAATCAGCTTTTGTAGGAGCCATGTTATAGAAAATCTTAAATAATTTATTTTACCACTAGATGGCAGTCTCTATTATGTCCAAATTTCACCCTTTTTTCCTTTCACTTTTTCTCTCTATTTAGGGCTTTAAGAATTCAAAGTTCCAAAAAGTCCAAATATGCAAATACTATTTTTTATTTGACACGTTCAAGTTCAGCTTTAGTTATGCCTGTTCGGTTCCAAGTTCATATATTTATCCAGTTCAAACAAATATCTGCTTCTGGCTTCTTCCTTTTAGGTTTCAAAGCTAGTTTCAGATGTCAAACTTTTCTTCTTCACTTTCTCTGGCTGCTATTTTGTCTCTTTTATAAATTTGTTAAAATTTTAATTCCAGGGTATCTTATATTTAAATGTTGCCCGGTTTTAGCCTGGTTTTCAAGCTGTCCTCTTCTTCACCACTCCTGCACAATCTTGTCCAGGTTAAATCTTCCTCTTCCAGGTGGCCATATTGACCACTGTTACAGCCATCTTCAGAGGGGAGTAAAATGCCTAGCCAGGGAGAAATGCAGCTCCCCTCTACCCAGCTGACAGTCTCCCCTTTATTCACCACCCCTACAGAGTGATTCTGGCCCCAAATGCAGGTGACGAGAGAGTATGGATCGAAGCCGCAGACGATCACAGTCTCTGATCCATCCACAAGGAAGACGTCACCAGAACCACTGCAGTTCATTATTGTGTAACACCAGGGGTGGGTTTCTACTGGTTCTGTCCACCTCTGTAGAACCAGTAGCTCTGAAGAGCAGCATAGAACCGATTCTATGCCTGCTGATGTTTTTGTGGGCCCACCTGCCCACTCAGGCTCTTACCTGATCTTTATTTCCTGATTTTTCAACTTCAGCTGCCAAACAAGGTACAGCTGCAGTTAAAAAAGCAGNCAGTTAAAAAAGCAGGAAAAGAGGGCTGTTTCAAAGGCTGCTTCTCTGCATGCAGCATGCTGATGACGATTTACAGGCGACGATTCACAGGCACCCTCTCGCAGCATGCAGGGAAGCATATCATAAATCCCCGAACCTCGTAAATCCTGAACTGGTAGTTAACCCCATCGTATCCCACCACTGTGTTACACCTTTTTATATATCCATTTGTATCCTACTGCCTTTCGCCCTTCTGATAATCTCAAGGGTGTAAACACCTGATAAACTTCTGTTGATCCCATTTCCTTGTCCATGGCATTCTTCTATTTTTCTTGTTCTGCCTTAAGACAATGACAACATATTCTGGTAATTTTGTGATTCATACCTAACACTATATACTCTAACCTCACTTACCGTGAACAGCTCAGGAGGTATACCTTTATTACTCCTTTCAGATCTTCTTGGTATTATCTGTTCCTCAATTTCTGTGCTTTTGCTTTTTGTCACAGGTCTATCGTCTTCTATATCTACCATTTTCCCGTCTCTCCTTTATCGCTGCCTTCTGGTAAACTAGTGCTATGCATTTGCATGAACACCTCATGATTAGCATGCATCCTATCCCAATTATTCTGCTCCATAAAAACTAGCAGATCTTGCAATCACTACTTTCTAATTCCATCTGTAAACCTATATCCTTTGGATCTAGGCTTGTACCCAACAAGCCTAAGCTTCCTGGCCTTTTTTGTCCTTTTCTCCTGTTGTCTTTTGGAATATGCATCCAGGCATAACTGCCAAATATACTTAGATGAGCCAAGGAGGGTTTTCTTCCATGCAATTTGAAATATGGCATTTCCTTTATTGCCACACTCCATATCCTGTTACTATAACTTACTGTCTTCATGGCTTCCTACCACTACACTTTACTCATGTCTGCATCAGCAAGTAATGAGTCCTTCATGGTCTGTATCACACCATTCCTTCTTTCAGCCACTCCGTTTTCAGCCGGCGAATATGGATTTGTTCATCTATGCCTTATGCCTAAACTGCATTTTTGGAACTTATCATACTGTTCCCCTATCTGTTTTCAGCTGGTATACTTTACAACTATACCGTTGCTCTACAAATGTTACCCATTCCCGAATTGTTGCAGAACTTCACTTTTGCTTTTTAGCAGATAACAAAACCCATATCTACTGTAGTCATATGACTAAGTCATATCTAGCTCCTCCTAAAGAAGTACCATAGGACCAACCAAATCACCATGAACTAAAACCCATGTCCCATTGCACCAATGGATGCAAAGAGAATGTAAAATGGACAAAAAAGCTTGCCATCCGTTGGAAAACGCGATGCATCCGTTCTGTACTCACTGCATACGTGTCTCATACGCTCTATCCGTCGAGCATCCGTCCGCTGAGATTTCATCCGTGCAAAACGTTTTGAGCTGCACAAAACTTTTTGAGCGGATGAACTTTCCGCCGTGTACGATGTACATCCGCGACACATACGGGCAAACAACGTTCTACGTTCCGTTGTCATCGAGTTAAACGTTACATACACATGTATCCTCTCGGCATCCTCTTGGACATCCTCGCAACTCACATCCGCTCCAGTTGAAAACGGGAAAAGGGGAGGAAGCGAAAGGTAACACGGGAATGTCCACACACGTTAGATTAGCACGTAAATAAGAAAGGATGTAGCGGATGCATCTTGTTATAAAGCATTAAAATGGACAAAATGTTTCTTATATGGGATGTATCTCAGGAATATTAGATTTGTCTGGGAGTATGCCTAGGAGTAAATGTTGGAAGGCACCTAGCAGGAAAACCGATATTTCCTATAAAAAAGGGGAGGAAATCACCGGATCTCACTATCCAGTCCAGCTAGCCGATGGTGTACAGACCTCTTCACCTTTGGCTACTTGCTCTTCCACGATCTCTTGATCTCCACCATCGGATCATTCACCACACTCCTTTATGGTAAGCTGCCATATTTCAACACCAAGAACCAAGCCCTGTTTCAGACTGTTCACCTTTCTACGCAAGGAGAAGAAGGAGACGTCCAAGAGCTGTGTGGGTTTGCGACGATGAAGATCGGGAGAAGAGTGGAGTTTGGGACTGATATGACAAGCGCTTGTATGGTCTCGAGGACATGAAGACCCCTTGTGCATTCCATACACGTTTCATTGAAGGATGCCACCAGCCATGTTTGGACGAAATTGTAGAGTGTTTGAAGACCCAGGTTGACAAGCAGAACACCAATTCCATCCCACACTCGAGACACCCTGGGCCTAAGGTGAACATCCTGACTCCGCCACCTGGCCTCTGAAACCACATACAGAAAAACTGCAGTATGCATGTGCGTGCCAGCATCAGCAATAAAGTGGTCAGAGAAGTGGTTGCAGGCCATCATCGAAGAATACGTGGGGAGGAGCTCCTTCCATTGTCCCACCACTGAAGAAGGCGACATGATTAGGAGAAGTTGCAGGAACAGTTGGTATCAGAGGGTGGAACTTGTCCCACACCATTGGAGCCATAGATGGGAAGCAATCGTGCCTTGCAAAAGCTCCAGCCAAAGCTTCAGGATCCTCTTATTACAACTACAAGGGCTTCTTCAGATCATCCTCTTGCATGGTTTGAATGCTGACACAAGTTCATGTACATCGTATGCTTCAGGTTAGCCAGAGTCAGTTTCAGATAGCCAAGGTGTATTACAACACCCAGTTGACGCTCAAGGATTGGGGCTGGAACGCAACCTCATCATGGTGTTTTCCAGATCCAGACCCCCTTACCAATGACACACAAAGATGCTGCCCTACTTCGTTTCATCTGTGGGTGATGGACACCTTTCTCCCTCAGAACCTATCTCATGAAGCCCTACACTTCAACCATACCTCACCGTGAAGAGAGGATCTTTCATCCTAAGCGCTGTCCAGGGCAAGACGCGTGGTGGAGCGAACGCCTTTGGCATTCCTGGCCAACAGGTTGCCAGGTACTTCTCACCACCATGCAGCATCACCCTCAGGGAACTGTGAGGACATCGGGGAAGCTTCTGCATCCTGCACATCTCAGGGCACCCCGCTACCCAGTGTTTGCAGAACAGGCTTTGTGACCGTCAACAAGGCAATGGGGGACATTGGAGCCTGGTGAAATGAGGCAAGGACTAAAACCTGAAGACACTGTGGGTGTGCAAGGCCCCACAGAGCCTTCACTCGTGACAGGGAAGAAGCAGCGCAATCCTGAAAACACTGGTGCAACTCCCCACTGCGAGGCAGTGGAAGTGGCAAGACAGGAATGATAAGATGGTTTAATGGATGCTTTCCTTGAGCCTGTTTTCAAATAACCACTGATGAGATTGTGCCATGTATGTTGAGTGGTCCTACAATGAATAGGGCATTAATAAAGAGCTTTGTTTATTTGAAATGTGTTTGATCATATGAAATAAATTAGTTATTTGAATAAAAAAGGGCCAATATGTGTGGGCAGCTGGCGTAGGGTGGACATACAGTCCCACTATGTGCACTGGAGGTTATCGATCACACAGCTGTCCCCTACCTATCCCACAAACTATCCTTACCCATCCCACAACTATCCTTACCTATCCCACAACTATCCTTACCTATCACACAGCTATCCTTACCCATCCCCACAGCTATTCCTTACCCATCCCAAACAACTATCCTTTACCCATCCCACAGGACATGCAAAGGCTTAACCATTTTTTCAAAGTTTTCACCAAACACTTCATTTAAGTAAAATAAAATGAACCAAGTGTGTTAAGCAAAGATAACCTTTATAATAACTGTCTTAAGTAAGCTGTTATGACTTTTATTTAATAAAGCAAAAATGAACAAGTAAAGTGTCTTTAAGCAAAGATTAAAGTGAACAGGTAACAACTGTCTGTGGCACTATTCTCAGTCACTCTGAGGCATGTCCCATGGTCTCAAGCTGTCGAGCGGCCAGGGACATGTGGAGGTGGACTGTTGGCTGGAGTTGCTGGTCTGGGGTACTTGGCCCTGAGAGTACAAACAAGGGATGGTGTGTCAGGAAGCTTTCAGAGAGCTGACTCAGTCCCATGAGAGTGAGAGGCCCTTTCATCAAGGACTGGGATGGTCAGCGCCAAGACTTGATGACAGATTGTCCATTGAGGGCTTGGCTGTGGGTGGAGGGAAGGAGAGTGTAGTGGGGGCTTTCTGTCTGCAAGCTGGGAGAGGTGAGCGCTGGGGCGTTGCGATGAACCTGGCACTGGACTGGGAAGGTTTCTGCTTTCTGCTGTCGGGAAAGGTCCTATACTCGTAAGCCTTGTAGGTGAGGGGCTGTTGAAAGCCGTGGAAAGGCATGTACATCACCGTAGCACGGTTGCGGAAGCAGACTGGACTGGTAGGAGCAGGTTCAGCTGGGCCTGGAGGGTTGTGCCAGAAGTGCTGTGATCTTCTGCTTCATCACCTGCGTACTGGGCCCTTTGGGCAGGTCCATGAGGGTCTGGCTCATGTTAGGTGATGAAAGGGCTTCCGGTTCGAGGATGGTGGTATGTCGCTGTTTGGACCAGCTGAGAGAGAAATCTGTTGCTGGTTTTGATTGTGTTCCTGTTTTTCCAGAGCGTGTGGCTTGGCCCTCCCTTCTGCCTCTCCTCGCCTTGCTTTCTGTGAGGTGGAGCTGGGGGTGGGTTGGTCGTGTTGGTGGCTGGCCGCTTCTTCCTCCATTTTGTGACAGGGATCCTCCACGTCCGTCCTGGCATGGGGAGTGCAGCTGTCGGGGAGTCTCTGCCATGGAGCCCTCCGAAGACACCTCGCCTGTCTCCTGTTAGAGCAGGATCTGATTGGCTGTGGGCTGGTCTGACGGCGGAGAGGATGTGATCAGAGGTGTCTGCTTCTCGTCTGGACCTCACCCTCCAGGAAGCTGCACTTGGCCTGACGTACATTTCTCCGGTCAGGTGAGCTTGAGCAGCAGGGCCTTCAGGGCTGGAGCGCAGGGCTTTGAGGGCCTTGGCGGCTGGTCCACCACAGGCAGCAGCTAAGCAGCAGGAGAAGCACCAGCAACACCAGCAGCTAGCAGCAGAAGCACCAGCAGCTTCAGAGTCAGCGCCAGGGCGGCTGGGTGGTGGATTCTGTCCTTCTTGCCGAGGGCTGGCAGGATTAGGCACAGGCTTTCTCTTCTCCCTGACTGCGAACCATGGTGTTATTTGAAGATGTCTTGTGGCAGCATGTCTTCTTCTCTGAATGCTGACTGCTTGCGAGCTGCATCCTTTTACATCCGCGGAGTTTGACACAATTCATCCTCCCCGCATCGCGCAGTGAACGCATTTGGCATCGCTATGATCTGCTATGCATCCGCTCCTTCCGCTATGCGTCCGCTTCGCAATTCTCCCCCGGAAGCCCTTCGGATTGGTGTTCATCCGCGTTTTCATCTGCTAGGCTTCCTTACGAACATCTCTTTAATAGCTCGCTACGTTACTACCCGCATCCGTTCCTTTTCCTTTCTTTTCCGTTCTGTTTATACAAATTTGGGCACTTTTTGAGGCGGAACAACGGATGGAGCCACCCCCGAAATTTTGCTCGTCCGCTGTGTCCTTTTTGCATACGTTTTGCATCCGTCGGCCTAGCCTTAACTGCAATACTGTTTGTATTACTTGTGCTTTCTTATTTATAGGATACACCCTGGATTTTGACTCTTTACAAATAGCGCAATCTAAATACACATTTCATTTCTTTTTCCTCAGTCCCTCAGGTGGGCCTAGCATCTTCTTCAGTACATCAAAACTTGCATGACCCAATTTCCCATGTAACAGATGTACACAATTGTCATGTGTAGGAGCATTCGTTAAGTGCACATGTACAACAATCTTTCTGCCTTCCTAGAAAGTACAGTCCATCCTTCTTAACCCCTCGTGTACATATCTTTCCATTTTTCTTAATGGGATACTGTCCCTCTGCAAATAGTATGTCATAACCCTGCCTGTCTAACCTGGATATACTCAATAGATTATGATCTAACGTAGGTACATACAGAACATTGTACAATGTTGTTCCTATCTCTGGTCCATAAACATTACCTTCCCCTTTTACAGCAGCTCTTTGACCATTGGCTAGGCTAGCCCGTGTTTGCATTGTTGATTTCAAACCAGAAATCACTTGTGGATTTGTTAGCGATGTGCTAGCTCGCCCCACTATCCAACAATCAAGTATTCATGGTGTTTTCAGTCAATGCTGCCAAAGAAAATGATACTGGAGAACTGCTCCACATGTGTTGAGTAGTCCTGCGCCCTTGTCTTGCTGCTCCTGTTTCTCCTCTCAGGGCAACATCTCTGGAGATGCTCAGTAGAACCACACATACAGCATTTCTTCACTATGTTAATTGTCTCAGCTGCTCTGCCAGCATCCTGGACTGTTGTAGATACTGCTCTGTGCTAAGCGTTCTCTCCTCCCTTTCCTGGTTGTCTCTCCAGCCATTTCTGCTTCTCCTCTAACAACTGACCAGTTAAATTTTCCATTGTTAAATCCCGCTCTTGCATAGACTTTATACCTCTCACAAGAACATCCCATGAATTCTCCAATGAACAGAGCACTACATACACCTTGTGTGCTTCAGTAAATGTCATTCCTCTTTCTTCTAACTCAAGGGATGTCCTTCTCATATTCTCCAGAAGTATGGACATACTCTCCCCCGGCTTCAGCTGTGCTTTATAGTCTCCTTATTAGCAACACTTTACTACATGCAGTTTCTCTCTCACACACACTGTGCAATGTCTCCCAGCACTCTTTCACAGACTGGAGACCCTCACATGTATCAGCTGACTGTCCTCTACAGCCAGAATTATACTGGCTAAAGCCTTTTAGTTTTTCCTCTAGTCCCCATCATCCAGGACTGCCGGTGGATTAGGAACAATTGTCCACAACTCCTCCCTCTGCAGGTACATTTCCATCTTCACATTCCAGGAGAGGTAGTTTGTCTCCTTCAACTGAGACACCAATAACTTCCTCCCATTATGCCGATGAAGGTCACGTTGCCTGTTTTCCTTCACAAGCCACTAACCATGATTAAACCATGTCACACAACCCCTCTGGCTCTCGTTCAAGCTCCCACTGGGTTTCTCTTCTCTCTAAGCTCTCCTGTCAGAGTGTTTGCAGCATGAGTACTCTTGTGAGACAACCCAGGAGCACAGCACAGCACAGAGGTTTTGTCTTTTAACAGTGGTTTATATACAAGACTGCTATATACGTATTATGAAGATATCAGGCAAGTAATCAGTCTTCATTACTCTGCACGGAGAACTAAAATGGAGATAGAACACAAGGAGAGATACACCCTCTCATGGCTGCCCTTATATAAACAGCTTCTTAAAATGGCAATAACCCTGCTGACCCCACCTCAGTTTTAAAGCAGCAATACCCTGCTGACTCATTCTCATTACATCAACATTTACAGCAGCCTTATAACAGCTGGTGAACTATTAAATCTCCAATACCTTAACAGGAAGGGGAGAGCAGAGATGAGGGGAATAGGTAGCCAAAATAACAAAATAACATTCTTTCTTCTGTGAACCAAGGACACTCTCACCAGCACATGGATGGGAGGCAACTGGGATGGAGAGAGAGATCTGATTGAGACATGTAATGGGAAAAAACTTTGGATTTTGAACTGGGATGGGAAAACCCGGGGGACTTCAGATTCGGGTTTTCACCAGCTGTGCCAATATGACATGCCTAACAAATCTATACTTTGAGGAACCCTGCCTTAAGACTTTTGATTTCTGATGGGCTGTTACTTGGAACCATAACATGAATGCTATATTTCCAGAATATAGTATATAATATAGTATATATAAAATATAGTAAATATAAAAATATGCTTTAGCTAATAATTTTTATAACATGCTAGGATACCAACATGCTATTTCAATGATAGCAAATAATACATATAATTATACATTGAAAATTAAACTGGGATAGGCAGTCAAGAAAATCACTGCTTTATGCCAGGGAGCAACCTTCAAATGTTTGCATGATTATGTTTAATCCTTGTTCCACCTTTAAGTAAACAAATCAAGGGATCATGTTGTAAAAAACATTGGATTAAATGACCAAATGTCATTCAACTGCAAAGCTTTACTGAATGACTTTGAGCATTTAGAAGCAATGTGACAGATTTAAAGACCTGCATAATCTACTGATATATCACTATATTTCATGAGTTAGGAAAGAACACTGGTGAAAATTGTACAGAATAGTACCAGGGAGATGTCACATACATGTTATTGTGTAAAGCAAAAGGTAAAATGAATATTTCTATCAAAAGAAATGGCCAACTGCATTTTTTCAAAACCCTATTAGTGTCCTGACCTAGGGCAACATCAATGTCATCTAGCAACCAATAATACTTACATGTTATTTTTCTTTACAATGTAGTAGAAAAAATGCTTATGGGTGGGGTGTCTAAGGAAATATATGAAAGCTTCTATTGTTTACACAGATGTGAGCACATACAGATGCAGCTCCATTCCAACTAACCTTTGTTATCTATATTCTCAATCAGGAATTTGTTTTCATCAGCCTTTTTTCCCATCCTAGCAGACTCCAATAGCCAAGCCATAGTAATAGCAGGAAGATTCCACTTCTTTGCTGCTTCATATTTAGAACCATCTGGCTCTTTTAGCACCAGATGAGTGCTGACAAGCATTCCTTTCTTTGGGTTGGCTCTTCTCACAAAGAATTCCTGAACTCTAAAATGACATTTTTAAAAAATGCTATTTTCCATAAGTATCAATATTATCCTTTAAAAAGTAAAACTATCAATAATATGTTATTTTTTTTGAAAAAGTTCTTAACTAATTTTTTCCAAAAATAAATATCATAAACAATCTTTTTAAATAGTTTGGAAGTATTTACTAGCCTTTTTGAAAAGTGTATACATTTTCTCCATTTTCTTGACAGAAGTTTAATATAATAGGGTGCAAGAGCATTTAAAAAAGTAATGGTGTACAGACCTTGCCCCAAGCTGACTTGCCAAACATATTAAAGATTCTCTCTCTGCTCCACTAAACTGACTGAAAGACAGCACAAAATGCTGTAATGGGATGGCTCCTTCCTTCATTGGAACTGGGCTGAAAAGTGGACTTGATTGAGGATCTATCAGAGTCTGTTGTTCTATACACATCACCTTAGATAATGACACAAGAAGACATTAAACAACTTAGAAATGCTTTCAACCATAGTAATTCAAGAATCTGAGGCAATAAAGGATCAAATGGTATATGATTGTAGAGAATTATTTGAAGACAAACACAACAATGCCTTCTTAAACTTATTTTTAAATACAAATAGTATTGCAAATGTTTTGTGAATTAAAGTTAGCATTATATTAAATTCTGTTTAAATTCAGCACTGATTTCTGGTAACTCACTCGACAAGTTACTGCAGTTTTCTAGACAACATTTTTAAAAATAAACTGCTATTGTTTGCTTCCAGAGCTAAGAGAGAATGACTTACCAAGTGGAAATAGAATTTAGTCACCTGGTTTCTACCTTGTATCCCTAACCACTACACCAAAGTGACTCTCTAAAGTTAATTTTATTTCTAGTTGACACAAACCGAGGCATTAGAACTATTAAAATTGTTGTAACTGTTTTATTCAAATACCCAATTATTTATTAACAGTGTCCTATTGGTGTTTGGGGCTCCATATGTGAATATTTACATTCTTTTCCTATAAAATCTCAATAATTAAAATAGAAAGAATAAAGTCAGACCATAATTAAATACAAATCCTAATTTAACATAAACATAATTTGGAAGTATATTATTCTTCAAAAGTAATTTTAAAATATCAATAATACTTCCACTGCCTATTTTGTTTGCTTAATATATTTTTGAAACATTTTTTTTCAACTTATTCTTACCAGCCATGTGTTTGTAACCACATTTTCTACAGTTGATATGACCTTGTTTCCCAGAAGAGGAACCACAGCATAATCAGCAATTATTTTATTTTCCTGGAGCAGAACCTTCCCAGCATTCTCTTCAATCAGAGCTCTTATGCAAGATTCATCTTCTTTGCCAAAACCAAAAATGAGAAACTTCTTTCCACTGAATAAGGCTCCTTTACCAACTGAAGAAGACTCTGCCAAGGAACTAACTGTGACTTCTTTTCCATTTTTAAATACAGTGTGATCAGTTTCACTGTAGTCATCAAAATGAACTAGGAGGTAAGTAAAATGTTAATTTTCTTTTTTTAGTATATTAGTGAAGTATTCTGGAAGAATTTATGACACACTTTGTATTTATACCGATGTTTAAATCACCTATGAGAGAAATCTGTTACATCTGGGAATTGACAATCAGTTGGTTTGAATACATCATATAATTTTTAGAAATGTAGCTTTGCAATACGAAAAAGGAAGAAACAAAATCTAGTAGGTAAGCAAGGAAATAATTCCATATGAGAAAGGAACTGATAATGTGGTCCAAGAAGCAAGTTGATAGACAATAATTACACAAAAAGGTAGCAGCCTATAAATTAAATCATTGAATAGTAGCTAAAATTATCCAAATATCAAAGGAAAAAATAAAGTGCAAGAAATAACAAAACATTTAAGGACATTTAGTACAGTTGCACATAGACTATGAGCTGGTAATAGAAAGAGGACATGTGTAAGTATAACGATCATGCATATGCACCAAAGAAGAAATTAAAGAGAACAGATGATGGTGGTGTATATTTGCTGATTAATTACCATAAATAAATTTATTCTGCCTGCTGCATGCCTGCTTCCCTGTCCATCTCCCTGCTTTTCATGGACCAGTACCTTACCTACTTTGGAATCATGAGTAACATATTGAGATAGCAAATCTTCATCAGTATCTGCAGCTGCCACAGTATTCACATGTTCTTTCTTCAACATGCTATTTTTATTGGAGATAAAAGGTGGTTCAGAAGATAGAGTATTCACTTGTTGACAACTTGCAGGGGCATATTGCTCTTCAGGTATTAAATAACCTTTTCTAAAGCATTCCAAAAGCCATTGTACTGTCACAACATGTGGCCTGTTATTGAAAAAAAACCAAGAATTACACCATGTAGGAAAAAATGTTCTATACGTCCTATGGAACCAAAGCAAAGTTTCTAAACATCACAAGAATACGCAATACAAATTTGTGTCTAAAGTACAGACTTTTTGACACTGTTAACTGTGTGCATTTAAAGCAGTAATTTTCCCAAAGAAAATATCTGTATCACAACATTGTAATCATGATCTATATTCCTGTACTTAAAAGTTTATACATAAATTGTCTTAGATGTTTACATCTTTGGAGATCAGAGTTGTAGAAAATCAATCCTTTAATTCTTTTATTTTTTTACAAATCTTTTCTCTATATCTTTTTAATAAAATTGAACAAAGGCTTGATTCAGAGCTATGACAGCAATTTGATCAAATCTCAAGTGATTTTTTACATTGTATTGGGAAATTGAACTGATAACCTCTGAAACAATTCAATATTTTTCTTAAATCAAATTCACTTGAGTTGGACTGGTTCTTATATATAGAATTGCTTTAAAAACAAACTGATAATTCAAATATGCCACAATCCACACACTCCTAGTTTTAAATATTTTGTTCTAGAATGTTTTTTTAAATTAATAAATATCTTCACTACTCTTGAGAAAATGACAAAAATTGCAATAAACTCTTTAACATGCTGAATATTTACCAAAGTTTTAGTTTTAAAAAATGCCAGTAAATCTTAAAACTAGTTATCAATACCTCCGTTCTGTTTTCTTCAAAAACTGTTTTAATTCATCATCACAATCCCCCACAATAACATGTGTTACATCTTCATTTAGTTGATTAAAACGAACGGCACCACCAGAATTAATCAGCATTTTCATTTTATCTACTTTTCTGGTGGTAACGCCACAAAGATAAATCTACAAGAAAAGCAGAAAAATATTTGAACTAAAATAGTAACACTAATTTAAGGCAGATTAGATACTCCATATTCAATAGAAAAGAGTAACTCAGGGATGAACTAGGGAGTAAGGACTTGTTTGCTTGCAAAGATCAAACCATGGTTATCACGGAAAGAACATAATTTACACCAAAGAACTACTTGAGGACAAATAAACCTTCACCCTAATCAACACAATCCATTACAAAATCTGGACATCTTCTAAAGAAACCAGGAACAATACAATGAAGAAAGGTCAAATCAAATGGTGGGGTGAAATTAATGGACTCATCCTCCCAAGCTTCTATGGACATCCAAAAATAGAAGACTGGCATATCTTTTTGTCTAACTGTATCATTACCCCAACATATAGCTAAAGAACTTACAAAGGAATTTGGACATTGCATAGAAGAGAGTGAATATTCTATCAACTCTCCCCTATAGTACTTCCAGATAATTAAAGATCTAAAAAAATATTAAATTTTGGTTTAATTCAGTGTCACAGCACACTTTATGTCTATATATTCAAAACTAATCAGAGGGTTTTGTATTTTTGTGTGTCAGTTTGTAAATGTTCTTCATTGTCCATCTTCCATATTTTCCCTTTTTATTGTAATTTTGCATTTCAACTTTTGTTTTTGAAAACAATAAAATCTACTATATATAAAGGATACTACCATATAAATTTATTGAATAATAAACAAACAGGGAGCACACCTCACACCCAGACCGATGATGTTATTCAGTAAGATAATGAAGAGTCTGTAAGCAAACAGTCATTGATTCCACTTCCTTTTAGTTACAGTATCATTCAAATTTTATCTATAACATTATAATATTGTTCATTGTAATATAGTTTTTTTTTCTTCCATTCAATCATATCTGCTTTTTCAAAAGCAATTTGTCATTCTCTCCTTCCCATGAGAAAGGAAGGCTCAATGTAATCCAACTTGCTTTATGCCTCAGAAGGGAATAACTCAGTCTCCCAATTTCTAACCTGATTCCATAATCACTAAACTGGGTGTCATAGTTCATTACTATTGACTACATATTACTCCGATACTAACACAACTCAGGATTCAGCATTTATTCCATATGTTCCTACTATTGATCTTTTAGTTTGCAATATCAAGGAGATATTGCACTAAAATACAGTGGTGAGACTTATCTCCGGGGGGGGGGGGGGGGNATGAGGTGGACTGGTTGCTTTTGTGGTATGGAGACAATAACTTGGTCCTCAACACCAAAAAGACCAAGGAGCTTATAGTGGATTATAGAAGGAACAGATCAGACATCCAACCCTTGCTTATCAATGGAATCCGAGTGGAGCAAGTGGCCAGTTTTAAGTTTCTGGGTGTTACCCTAAAAGAAGACCTGACCTGGGATGCCCACATTGCAGCCCTGGTCAAAAGAGCCCAGCATAAATTATACTATCTGAGACTTCTTAGAAAGCAACAACTAAATGAAAAACTGCTGGTGACCTTCTACCGCTGCACCATAGAGAGCATTTTAACATAATGCACCTCTGTATGGTTTGCCAATTGCACAGTGGCAGATAGGAAAGCACACCAGGGGGTTAATGCCGCTTCCCTGAAGATCATTGGTTGCCCTCTCCCCTCTTTGGAAGAGCTTTATAGCTCCCGCTGCCTTAAGAAATTTCAAAACATTCTCAAAGATCCATCTCATCCTGGGAACCATTTTTTGAACTATTACCATCTAGCAGATGGTACAGAATAAAAACAAGGACAAATAGGCTGAAAAACAGCTTCTATCCAAGGGCAGTAGCTCTTTTGAATTCTGCTGTAGAGTGCAGTATTGGTGTAGTGTCGGGGATTTTCAGTTCAATGTGTGAAGGATGAAGGATGTGTGTTTGTGTTTATTTTCATGGTCATGGTCATCATGTGCACTGAAGATGATGTTTGATTTCATTGTATAAGGTGCAATGACAATAAAAAAGTAAACTAAAAGAAAATAATTTAACACAGAATTTGTAAATAATGGCATTTGCCTTCTTTTTTTCAATCAGAGGTGCAATAATGGACAATTGCTTTTAACCAATTAGTCAGAGTGAAAATATGGACAATATAATTTCACAAATTCTAAAATCTATAGAATTATCTGGTAATTTTACAATTGAACATGCACTATTAAACATACTCGGCATCCATCCAGTAAATCTTCACGTGTTTGCAAAGAATTAATATTCAAGTTGTTCAGATCATCAGGCGAAGGCTCCAGTCTGCTATTCAAAACAGAACTACATGATGTTTCATTAATGTCACTTAAGTTGATATTTGAAATATGACTAACATCCGAAAGTGTTTGACCTTTAAATAAAATTCAGATAAAAAAGTTATTTATGAATGATTTTGGAAAATTGCATCAATATATCAACTATACTTTCGCATTTCATAGAAGATTAAGCATAAATAAAAATCATACTGGACATTAGTTAACTTTCATTCTCCATCAATTTCTTCCTTCTGTTATGCTAAGTATAACATAATTTACTATCAATGCATGCTAAAAACACTTAGTATTTCTAATGCTGACAAAGTAATGGCTTATTCATTATTCAGGACACATTATTCCGAGTATTTTTAGGAAATACTGCAAAAGGGAAATAGACATTGAAAGAGGAAAAATTATGAATTTCTTTATCTTCAATAAAAACTTCTTTTTCCCATTGGTTTTGATAGAATTGTGGAAATAAGAGTGATACTATTTTGTATATTGATGTAAACAGCTTGTAATTCTGCAAATGTTACTGAATTTCAATTTGCAGCAATCGCAACCAATGTAATCACTCAGAGGCACAAAGCTGAGATAGATGGTATAGAGCAGGGGTGTCAAACTGGTGGCCCAAAGGCCAGATGCATCATGAATAGGCCAAAACCACCCCAGCTCCCTGAAGGGAAAAAAAAGTTGCAATAGATCACATGACAGCAATGTGATAGCACGAGTTTGACACTGTGGTATAGAAATTTGAAAAATAAAAAGTAAATTAAAAAAAACCAATGAAAAAAAGATACTGGAAAATGTAGTTCAATCATAGCTACCAAATCAAGTACTCATCTTACTATTCACTAGTGTTCTTCAAACCCTTTGAAAGATACACTTTGCAATTTTTAGGAGCATGTCTGAAGCAGAATGGGACTTGCTACAGCCAACTCATCATGGCCAAATTGCCATGACCAACTCATCACGGCCAACTTGCTATTGCCAACTTGCCACAGAATAACTCACTGCAGGACAATTCAACTATTCAATTTAACCATTTAACATAATTTTAAATTATTTTAATTTTTACATTTACATTTCATTTTGTCCTTTCTTTAGCATCCTTTACTTATTCTATTTCCTTATTTTTCAGTAGTAGTGTTAATTCTTGTCCTGTGGCCATGGTGATTTGGCTCTAGTGAGTTGGCTGAAGCGAGTTGTCATAGATCCTTGGGGGGGGGGGTTCATGAGTGCAAAAAGATGTAGTTGTTTCACTGATTTGAATAGGTTTTCAAATGCATTTCCACAAGATGCACCTCTTTTTAAAGATCATATGCATACTTATTTAAATTTACATGCTGCTTATATCACCTAGAGACAATTTTAGTGACTTATAATCAATAAAAGCAATTATATAAAATATTAAAACAATAAATAAACAATAAATTATCTTAAAATTAATAAAGATGGGGAGGGAGCAAGATGCATGTGGGGAGAAGGTGAGGTCTTATTTTAACCCTTTAACCACATCCAGAATGATATACTCCTATTGAAATCTCAGATTGTTGGCAAAGTAGGTCTTGGATCCTTTCAAAAGATGAAAAGAATGAGTGCAGATCTCACTTTGGCACAATGTTCCAAAAGTAGAAGCCACAGCAGAAAAGGTTCTTCTCATAGACCCTGCCAGCTGGAATTCCTTGACCAACAGGGTGCACAGAATGTCCCATCTGCTGGCATGATTGCGGCAAGCCAATCTATCGGGGTGAGATGGTTCCTCAGATAAGTGGACCCAGGCCAGAAAGGGCTTTAAAGATAAGGGCCAACTCCTTGGATTGGATCCGGAAGCAACCAGTGAAATTTGTGTGACAGTGGTATAACACCAGCCACCCTAGGGACTTCAAAAACTGTCCATGTAGTGGCACTCTATGCCAATTGTAGATTCCAAATACTTTTCAAGGATAATCCTTTGTGGAGCAAGCTTAAATAGTCTAAGTGTAAGATTATCAAGGCTTCAGTCACTAAATACCAGGACTCCCAAACTAGGAAAGGGCCCAACTGGCATACAATACTAAGTTGTGCAAAGGCTCTTTTCTGCCATGATTGCCACCTGCTTTTGAACAGGAGTTTCAAATCCAGAAAAAAACCCAAGTTGTGGCCCGGATCTGCCTGGGACAGTTCAACCCTATCCAGAACTAAAGATGCCTAAGGTCCAGAATCCTAAAGCATCATGCATTCAAAGCCCCTTGGTCTTACCAGGGTTCAGCTTATTATATAAATTATTATATCTGCATATAATTATTGTTTACAATTATTTTTACAGAAGAACTATCATATTCAGCACTCATCAAGGACAACTGAACATGCTCAGTAGCCATAGAAAGCTTCAGTTTGGGATCTAACCCTAATCCTAAAAGGAGAAGTCGAGATATAATACAGATAATTGACTTATGACCACAATTTAGATCACAATTTCTGAAGTTAAGCAAAGCAGCTTTTAAGATTTTATGATCTTTTTTTGCCATGGTTGTTAAATGCATCGTTTGTAGTTGTTAATAACATGGTTAAGCAAATCTGGCTTTGCTGTTGACTTTACTTGTTGGAAAGTCACAAATAGCGATCATATGCTCCCAGAACACTGCAGCTGTCATAAATACATGCCAAGCACCTGAAATTTGTGGGGATGCTGAGATGGCTATACCTGTATGTCAAAAATTACCTGTACTTTGTTATAAGACTTATTTCTTCTACTGAAAAATGTAACAAAAATAACCTGAGTCTCAAAGTAAACAGCCACAATAGAATGTAGGCCTTTGAAATATTTATAGGTCAGTTCTTTCCTAAAAACATCATAATCATCATCATCATCATGAAATCTTAAGTCAGTTAATAATTATACAAATAATCTAGATAATATAGGAAATATGTCCCTTTATGTATTACTTACTGTCTGGCTTGCTAGCTTGACCTGTAGGAGTTGAAGTGCTTGGTGTGCTATCTTTCTTTGTGCTAGGAACTATCAAATACATTGATTCATCCTGGCAAAATCCCTTTTCAATGCTGTCAAAAAACCACTGCATGGATATACAATGAATATTCCACCTTTTTGCACATTCATATTTCTGGCCTTTCCCAAGAAGAGACAAAATCATAATAAACAATACATGTTTCAATTGTTCGGAAGCATGTAAACTGCATGAGCATATTAAATATACGAAGCAAGCTTTGTAGATATTTTCTTGACATTTTCTTAAATAAATGTACTAAATCTTTTTGCTCCAATTAGTTCTTTATTCTGTAACTATCCACAGTACAACACTATAACAGGCAGATTGGAATAAAGACTCCTTACTCTAAAACTACCAACTGTACTTATCAGCTAAAATGCTAGAGATCCTATTCTATATACTTTTAAAAATCAATTTTAGAGACTGCACCCACAAACTTATTTTTTGAAACATAAAATGATTATATTTTCCTTATAAAAATGGTTCGCTATATATTGACACTGGAACAACTGTGTTTGAGCCTTTTTGACATACAATTAAGTTTAATTAGGTCATCACAATGGCAATATATCAAAATTGACAAAAAGAGGCTTTATAGTGCAGCATCAGGTGTCAAACTCACAACCCATGGGCCAGATGCATCACTTGCTGGCCCATACCCACCCAGTTTAATGAAAGGAAAAAAAAGTCCTAATATGTCACGTGGTGCCATAAATTTGGCACCTTTGCTTTGTATTTAGTACAGAATGCCTCTCTATTGAGCCCTACCTGCTACATGAATAAAATGTCTTGAAGTAATAACCAATGAGGCTCAACATTATTTTGTGTTTGGTTTTACATTTTATATACCTAAACTCAAAAACATGTCCATGAAACATGTCCATAAAATCACCCTTGCAATGAATTTCAATAAGTAGAAAAAAAAATATGGGATTGGATCCACAAATTACTAATAGGAAAATCACATACTCTCTGAATACTCTCAGCAACATAAAGGGGAATCTTATATTTGTATGCATAATTTTGCTCCTTTCTCCCCTCCCCTCATTAAGGAAAGTTTCCAACCATTCAAAATAGATTTTTAAGATGCAGATGAAAAGATTCCTTCCATTTGCCAAAAGTGAAGATGCAAGGTCAGACAGCTTTGATTTTTTAGGTTACAGTATTAATTTGATAATTAGAAAATTCAGATCAATATGAATTGCTAAATAAATATGAAAAAAATTCAGACACCTCGGCCTATCATTTCAATTTAGCAGACTGTTATTCAGAATTGCTCCTGTTGCTCTATAGAAGACCTGCACTATAAAAAAAAACTCTGGAGAAGAAATGTCAATAGCTATTTTTTTCAAGAGCCTAATGTGCAGCCTCATCTCAAGAGGACAAACTTATATATTTTTATTTATTTCGACTAAGTTAATTACGATGTATTTATTCTTTAAAGTTTTCCTTTAAAATGATTCAAAATTTAAGCCTGTACAGAAAATAATCACTCTATTCTTGAGAATTGTAATCAAATACACTGCTCAATGGTGTGTTTTAGGTTTGACTTAAAATGCTGGCATCAATTTTCAAAGTTCTGAGCACTTTTAGGTTGAGTTATGTAAAACTATATTCCATTTATTCCATCACAATACTTGCAAGCCTTCCTTACAACTAATCAGATATTTATTACAGTCAATGACCAGCCTTCTTCTGTGGTACCTAAAATACAAGTCGCCATACTTCAATAGGATTTTGTTAGTCTACCATTCTTACAGGATCTGCCACATCCCTTCATTATAGCTTCCAAGAAGATTGTAAAGATTTACCCCTTTACATTGGCCTATAATTGTGTTTAGCACTCTGACTGTTCCATGTATGAAACCTTCTGGTTAAGTATTTTATCATTGCTTTTATTATTATTTTTAACCTTAAGTTTATGTGTTATACTTTCAAATTCTGTTGCATGATTTGGATTTATTCTAAAAAAAATATGAAATATATTTTAAAATAAATCTAATTTTGTTGTAGACTCTCTTTCCCTATATATCAAAATCCTTTTAATAAATGCAGGGAAAAGGGGCAGAAAATCACAAGAAATTCAGAAATGCAACTTTAATATAAAGGTAGTGGAGAAAATTAAAATAGTATTTGAAGAACTCTAAATTAAAGAACTCTAATTTGAAACATTTTTATTTTCATTGCCATAATAAAACTGTCCATTGTCAGTTGTAGTACTACACAAAAATATCACTAAGACAATTTACAGAAAGTCCAGTAGAAAGCAATATAAGGAAACATTCTAAATTTAAGCCCAGTACAAAGTGAAATCTGATTCTCAATCTGCAAATATTTATACAAATACAAGCCTCCTTTTGAAGTCAGCCTAAACAGAAATGTCAAAGATTTATCTTTTACCTTTTGGTTCTTGAACAATAAGATGGGTACATTCATTCATCTTCAGTTGCCCTGTATATTGACCACCATTCTCAGTGGTGAGACGCTGGACTTCTTGTCTATCCATGCTGCTTAAACCAGTTACACAGATTGTACAGCCAAGAAATGGAGGACACAGAAACTCCCCCATATTTATATCTGTGTATCTAGTGATCCTTTTAAAAACAAGAATAATTATATTTCTTGATCTTTCTTTGGAAAATCAGCCATGAATCCAGATTTATTTGAGTATAGACAAGTTAATGCATTTAATTCAGAAGTGTGCTACTCTGATTTTAACTGATATGGTTTTTTGCAGCCACAGTTCAAAAATTACATAAGGCTAGAACCAGGAATAAGCTTGATTTAATGTATATGTAAATAAATTGACAGCCAATCTGGTGCAGTGATTAAGGCAAAATGGGAGAGTTGAATTTAGTTTTGCCTTAGGCATAGATACCCGAGAGATTTTGGGCCAGTCATTTTCTCTCATCCCGAACAAGAAGGCATGAACAAACCACTTCCAAAAGTGTTGTCAAAAAAACTGCAGGAGCTTAAGTATTAGCAACCATCTGGACAAGGCTGTCTCAAAGGCCCACAGGAAAAAAAACTACATTAGTTAATAAGGTTATTCCATACATATATAATACATATACACATATATAATACATATACACATATATAATACATATACATATATCTCTTCTGTCCCATTAAAAATAAGACTTTGTTGGGAATTTTTGGAGTGACAGTGGAGCTTGCATTCAAGCATATGTTTAGTCTGTCTTAAGACATGCTTATTCTGATGGATTTATTCAAAATTTGATTAAATTTGGATCAAGGACAATAAGAATTCTGAAAAGAATACAGATTCGGTCATATAAATTTAAATATTCATCAAATATTAAAAATGTAAGGCATCATTTTTACATTTTTCCTATCAAAAGATTTTTTCTTTGTAGAATTTCTCATTAAAGCATGACCCTTTGCAACAAGAATGTTAATTCTTTGTTAAGAAATAAGAATTGTTCAGGTAATCCAAATGCATACACAATTATCTTACCTGCGCTGTGATTTACACCACAGTGTTTTTATCCAAGTGGGAAGCAAAATGGGTTTTTTTAAATTAGCAGCAACTAAGTATTTCTTGCTTCCAACTTCTCCAGCTATAAGGTGGGTTACTAACACATTAAGATCTCTGTATACACGGCCACCCATCAACTGTACATATTCATGGACTTCCTCCTATAGAAAAAAAAACACTCGTAGATAAAAGTATGAGTCAAATAAAGCTACTAGTTATTTTCAATATAAATGCCACATTTTAATGATTTTCATAAGTGTAACAATATCAGTGTTCTATTGCTCATTTACACATTTACACTGATACATTTGAGAGGATTCATAAGTTATAAAACTTCAGAAGATCATATAAACAGTAAAAGAACCTGCTGAGAATAAGTAACTTAGGACTGAGAAAAAAAAAATCTTGAAATATAACTTAAAAATGACCCTGCTCTTAACAAAGCAAGAATAAATGCTTTTAACCAAACATATTACACCTTAAATATATTAAGGCAATTTATTTCTAAAACAACTTATGTGTAAAAGTAGGATTGAAGAGTTTTTAAAGTTACTAAACATATGTTGAAGGTATTTTGGGTAAAATAATAAAGAAATCTGATTCCTTTTATTTTGAATTGTATGTTTCTGTACCTATTCTATCATTTTAACTGATAATTAACATGGCTAGAATCCAAACGTAATCTTATAAATATTGAGAAGATAAATCATATCTGAACTGAATTCCATATTTATGTAATATTTTACCCTTGTTTCCTTTGGAAGACTTGTACAAGATACTGTTACATCAGCCATTGTCATATTAAATACTGGATGGTCAGCCTTTGGAACACATCGCTGATTCTGCATACAATAGATAACTACCTGTGGCCCCACAATCCTACAACCAAGCTGAAAAAGATAAAACAAGAAAATGAAGAGGGTTCTTTTTTCACAAAGCAATTACCCAGCCACTTACATTATCTGAAACAATATCCATGCAAATAGCTTGGCAATTTTTCAAGGTACCAATAAATTCAAAGTCATTTTTTCCTCTAACTACATACACATTGTTCAAGTGTGGTTGAAAGAAAAATTGGTACTAAAAATTTAACCCATATTACATGATCATTTATTGGTTATTTGTTTAATAGCCAAATGGAATCAACAAACTTCAGTAGTCATTCATCTGATTATGTGACATCAAACCAATTTTATCTCCCAGTGTTTATATCTCCACTGATTTTCGACTTTTTATACAATTTGCAAAGTTACACTTTACCAAGATTTGATAAAAAATAATATAAGAAAATGCAAACCTTTTGAAGATGATTAAAAACAATGCCACTAAACTGATCACATATATAAAGGGATTTGTCATTCTCTTGTATTCTAAGTGCAGCTTCCTTATCAAGAATCTGAAGACATTCTTCTGACTGAAATTCTTTGATGGACTGCAAAATATTACAAGCAGCAAATAACTCAATGCAAAAAAGCATTCCCTTTACTTCCAAGCCATTTTCTCAAAAGCACTGCTATACAATTTGTGCAGCATGATAAACATGAACATAGACCAGTTTTCATTTTATTTCTATCCCTTTATTTTTACAAATGACTCAAGGCTGTGCACATATCTAACACACCTTCCTCCACCTATATTTTCCTCACAACAGCAACCCTGTGAGGTGAGTTGGGCTCAGAAAGAATGATTGGCTCAAGGTTACCCAATTGGCTTTCATGGGCAAGGCAGGACTTGAACTAGTGGTCTCTTGAACTAGTATCAGGCTGTTTTCTTGCCTGGTGTCTTAACCACTAGATCAAACTAGATAAACCAAGCTTTAATGTTATTACTGTAAAAATTAATTTTAAATGTTGTTTTATATTGAGGGAAGTATAAAAATTGTTCCCAAAGGTTAAAGTTTTCAATAGGAAATATGTCACTGAAATATTTTTCCTATACCATGAAATATGCTGCAGGCTTTTGTAGTAAGTTGAAGCTGGTATTTCTAAGGCTTTCTCAATCAAGTTTCATTTTAGTCCATGCTGTGAACACTGACCATGTTCATAATTACCTGTTACCAAGTTACCACCTTATGGTTTGTTTTTATGAAGAGAAAGAATGGTATATCTTTATATGAACCTTCTCTTTCATTGACATTGGCTGAATAGAACAAGAATTTACTGTACCCAAAATTTCCAGAAAAGTCAGGCATATAACTTTATTTAACAAATGATATTTAAAACTAGACACTCACTTTATATTTGTTCATGCAAGATTACTATTTTATATTTCAGTACACAAATCTCAATTTGATCCAATTCAATTATACTTAGGATAGATCCATTGAAATCAATGGGACAATGTTAGTCATAAAGTAGATATCAATTTTTTTCCTGTCTAGTTATTATGAAAAGAAAGATGTGCTAAGAAATTCCTGCTATAAAAAACACATACGGGTATATTTTGTGAGTACAACTAACTTACTAGACAGTTTTAAACACATTAAATAAGCATACCTCAAGGGCTTGAAGAAAACACTCTGAACTTTCCACAGTTTTTATAAATTTCACAAAATATGGCTCCTTGCTACCTTTCATTATTTAACTATAAAGAAAAAAGAAAGACGTCAATAAAAGCAAATAAATGGAACAATCATCTGTAAAGAGCTATATAATAGGAACATTTTAGTTGGTTTGGCTGTCAATATTTTAATAAATCAAATAATGGTCAATTGTTGGCCTATAATATTAAAAACACATTTCATTTGTTGAAATAACGATAATCTTTATTTGAACTTACTTCATTTAGTGACTGTTCAAAGTTACAATGGCACTGAAAAAAAGTGGCATGACCATTTTCCATACTTATGAACATAACAACATAGCCATGGTCAAAATTCAGATGCTTAGCAACTGACTCATATTTATGATGGTTGCAATGTCCTGGGGGGGGGGTGTCAAATGATTACTTTTTGTGACCTTCTAATAAGCAAGGTCAATGGAGAAGACAAATTCATTTAGCAATCATTTTACTAACTTAATTGTAGGGACTCATTTAACAATTGTAGCAAGAAAAGTTGTAAAATGAGGCAAAATTCACTTAACTATCTCATTTAGCAACAGAAACATTGGGCTCAATTGTGGTCATAAGTCAAGGACTACTTGTACAGACAAAATTCACAAATCCGATCAGTGATGACTGATCCTATCCTCTAAAGCAGCGGCCCCCAAACTTTTGGGCACTGGGGACCAGTCCCGTGGAAAGGCTTTTCTGCAGACTGGAATGGGTGTGGCTTCGCCTGTTGCTTGATGCCACGGATGGGGCTTCACTTGTTTGCACAGTCAGGTTTCTTGGTATTCCGTGGCCTGGTGCCAGTTCACAGACCAGGGATTGAGGACCCCTGCTCTAAAAAAACATTTAGACTGACATCAACAATCTCTAAAATAATTATTACTCAGGTAACTTTGAAACAATTTCTCAAACCAACCTATAGTTTCTGCTGTAGGAACAAATACAAGAAGCGAGTGCTACAAATAGGACCTTAATTTTCTATATTAAAGGTGAATAGAAATAAATGATTATTTTTCTACTTCTTGTGCTGTATTACTTTTTGCCAGTAAAACTGTACAGGAAATCTAAAACTCTAGATCTTCTCTAAAGAGCTACAGCAGACACAAATACGTTTGATAAAGTCTTAAGGGAAATATTTAATTACGAAGCAGCTGGTTATAGCATCCTTTTTATATGGATAGCTGTTTAATGCTACCTGAATATAAAATCATTCAGAGTACAGAGGAAATGGAAAATCAAGGTTTTTTTTTAAACTAATCATTGTGATCTGGCTCAAGGTTTCCCAAACTTCCTACAGTATAGGAATATGTATCATTCCTTTCCCCTCCCAGCTAAATAATGGAAATAAACAAACTAACATATCTGCAATGGCTGTCAGATTATTTTTGGCAGAGGCTGTTCCTGCAGGTTTCACCATTTTTAAAAACTTGCTCTGAATTTTGTGTGGCTCACACAGGATCTTTTCTTCTGTTTATCATGCAAAATATTGGAAAAAGAGGATGTAATAATGCAGTAGCATGGTTTTAAGATTTATATTTTGTAACTGCTGTAAGTATAAAGCCATCTCAGAAATGGAAGTCTCAGAAAGAGGAATCGGATTAGACATGTAATTTTCCTCACTCCTCAGAAGTTCTGCAACCCGTTTTTCTGTGTCATCCCCCCTCTAATTTGGGATCTTCCGGATGTGTGGAACTACACACTCGTATCCCAGCATTCCCACTTGGCAGGTGACCCGCTCAAAATTCATGAAGGCTTCTTGGGGTGACGATGGAAGATATAGTTCCACACGCCTGGAAGGTTCAGGATCAAATAAAGTCGCCTGAAACCTTTAGTACCAACGACAGAGCGCGATTTGACCTGGGACAGAGAAAAACCTATCCCTAATCTCTGACATGGGCGACGATTCTGCATTTTCCGCCCACAATTTGAGAAACCGCAGTAGAATCGTTCTACAGAAAAGGAGGAGACGGAGAAAAACAGGAAAGTTAGAGAGAGAAAGGCAGAAGCGGCTCGAGAGAAAAATCTTAGGCCTCTTCCAGCTGCTTCTCCACCTCCGACCTTCAGTCAATTACCTTTCTCGTAGTCTTTCCAAGAACTCCAATCTTCTGAAAGCTGGCGGGAAAGCCCAGAATACCAAACCACGCATGTGCGAAATGCTGCTAAACCTCTCGCCATTCTTGATTACGCATTGTCAGGTGACTTAAGCCGAGCTATCCTTAAAGGCGCCACAGAAACGAGTGGAGAAGGCCTGCCAAAAAAAAAAAAAAGCTTCCGAGAGTCTGTGGCTCCTTTAATCGTTAAGAAGGGGGAATTAATTTATGCAATATAAGCAAGATTTCCAGTGAGTTTTGTTCTGAGTTTGTTTTGAGGAAATATTTGTAAAAGGCAGTAATGCAGTGTGCAAAAAAGCAATCATATCTACAGCTAGGGAAAACAGTACTTTCTCATCGTATTCGGAGGATACATGAACCTAAAGAGCCCTGCTGAATTAATTGTAAAAAACCTGGACGAGTATTCAAACTTTGGATCAGAGATGATATTCAGCAGGTTCTGACCCGTTCTGAAGAACCAGTAGCGGAAATTTTGAGTAGTTCAGAGAACCAGCATATACCACCCATGACTAGAGATTTTAGAGTATACTTCCCCTGCCATGCCCACCAAGCCACGCCCACAGAACCAGTAGTAAAAAAATTTGAATCCCACCACTGCTTTGGATGTTTTACTGCAATGTGCATTAATTGGCATTGGCATTGAGTGAAAAGCATTCACTATTTTAAAGTTATACTTTGGTTAGAAAATTGATTGGAGATATTCTCTACTTTAATTGTAGTATCTTGAATAGCCCTATATCCATACACAAACAATTAAGCAAGTGCATACAATATTCCAAAATGCATACTGTAGTTGGAAAAATATGTAACATATATTTATATTGTGAAAATTACCCATTTAGTCTTTCTGCTTTCCTGTATTTATTAAAGCAATTGGCAAAAAAAGCTCAAGATAGTATTTGTTGGAAACATACGAAGAGGCCTTCATCTTGCAGTGGGTAGACAATGGCTAAAATGATGATAATGACAAAAAACCTCCCTTAAAATGTGGAGAAGTGGTTGTTAGTTTTCAGCACGTGTGCATAGTTTGAACTATTAGAATGTTACGATTTTCTTTCTGTTAGAAATAATGCAAATGATCAAGGTAAAATATTATGAAATATAAACTTATTCATTGTTAAGTGATATTTTCAGGTCAAATACAACAATTTTGTGGACTCTTTCCTTTAACCTAAAACAATAAATGAAAAACAACCAATTGTTGGAAATTACTAAGAATATTTCACTTTATTCTATCTCATCTCTGTATAATTTTACACACACACACAAACACACACACACACAAAAAAAAGACATTCCTATTTTATTAACTAACTTTCCATCAAAATGGATGTCCAGCCAATGTGTTAAGTTTAAAGGTTACATTGTGTGAGGAAATAACCATTTTTACAAGGACCCCTCACTGGCTGACTTTGGACCCCTGAGCAGAGACTAGAGCTGTTGGCGAACCTATGCCACACGTGCCAGAAGTGGCACACAGAGCCATTTCCCCTAGCATGTGAGAGGTCGCCCGGAAGAGTCCCACCACACATGCACGTGCTGCGCCCAACAGCTGATTGTCAGGTATCTGGCGCATATGCAGAGGGGGTACACGGGAGATGCACATGCATGCGCGGGGATGCGCTGTGCGCAAGGGAATTGTGCACGCATGCACAATGGGTGTAGGGGGCCCAGCACGCATTGCCTTCTGGGTGCTGGTATGGGAAGTCTCGCAAATGAGCGTGCATGCAATTATCGGCAAGGGAGCCAAAAAAGGTTAGCCACCACTAGACTAGAGGTAATGATTTAATTGACTCAATGGATCCAGTGCTGTGACTAAAAGCTTTAAAATAGTTGGGGAAATTCATACTTCCAGTTAAAATTGGCTCTAGCATATAAGGATACTATTCCAAAGTTGGATTGCTTTCTCCATTGGATGAGGAATTTTACTTGTTGCCAATGTATGTGTTGTTAAAAGAAATTCTTCAGTTGGGAAGCAGTCCACTGACTCTGAGAAGGAATAGACACAGAAGCAAGCTGCCAGAAAGTGGGATCCTTTAATTCAGGAAAGCAAGAAAAAGCAAGAAAAGTAGTGACACAACTTCTTTTCAGAAACAGCTAGTGTTTCTGACTAGCAGGCAAAGTTGGGAGTGTGACTCTGAGCCTTTTATGCTTAATTCCCCTTTGAAGTCTTGCAGCTTGATGGTTTTGATCTGCTTCTGATTCCCTGGGTTTTGTTTTACTGTTTCACTGGGTTAATCTTGGTTTGTGATCTTTTGTTTTTTCTGTCCTAGGGGTTAATCCTGTCAGGGAGGCAGGAAAAGGGAGTTCTGGTGGTGCCTTAGTGCAGCGGTCATCAGCCAGTGGTCCGCGAGAAAGTTTTGATGGTCTGTGGAAAAATTATTTGCAATTTTTATATTGCACTAAATCGGGGGTCCCCTAACTATGGCTGCTGGGCCAGATAATGTGCAATGAACGTTTGTGTTGTAGCCAGCTGGGCCACTAGATTGGCTTTCTGCAAACTCTGTCTCTTGAGGTGCCCAGCTGAAATTTTGTGTGCTGCTTGCTGAAGCATTTGGACTCCAGTGATGGGATGGGGTCATTCAGGCACTTAGCTTGGCTGCCTGTTTAGTAGCTCCAGCCCCTCCCTCCATCACAGGAGTCCAGGCATCTTGATGAGCAGCATGCAAAACTCCCACTACCGAGGAGGAAAAGAGCATGCTGGAGCCCAAATGCTGGACCTTGCCGGTCTTGGAAGCCAGGGGTCCTGCAAGCATCTGAGCCATGTAAAAGAGCTAGTCGCACAGTTGCTTCACCTGCCTGCCCACCCACCGCACCTGGGCTTGCTGGGCACCATTTGTCCCAAACCCCAAAGTGGCAGGAGAGACTGGCTGGCCAAGGATAGCACCTTTCTCGTGTCCACTGCCCTGGCAAAGATGAAGTGGAAGCAGGGCAATGGCACATCTGCGACACGTCCAGCTCACTGAATCTGGCCTGCTGATTTGGACCAGCAGTGGTGGCTCTGACCTGATCATGGCTGCCAACACCGTGGGCAAGAATCGGGCATTCCAATCCTGCTTCATGGTCGCACAGACAGTCCTCACCAGCCACTGCTCTCCACTGTAATGCTTCCTGGATGCAGCTTAACACTTTGAGCCTGAAGCAGCAGGAGGCAAGGGCTGCCTTGGTGCCACCAGCTGGCTCAAATGTGCCGTGATGAAGGTGGAATGATGTTGCCACACTAAGGCAAATGGCTCTTCACTCCCATACACTAAGGCTCCGGCCATTGCCATCACCGCTTCAGCCCACCTGCGCCGCCTCCCCCCTTGCCGCAACAGCACCATTACCTTGTTCTGGCCTGTGAGGGCTGCGCTACTCCATGCCTGTTGCACATGTTGCATGTACCATCCTCTGCAACAGAGATTTCCAGCTCCATCATGAGCTGTCTGACCGGTCCCATATTCCAGAGCTCTAGTCATTGGACTGGTCAATTAGTTATCCCGGAGCAGCTCTTCCACCCAGGTGTACCAGCCTGCTGGGGAACTCATGATGGAGTAAGTGCACCCAGGTGGAGGAGCTGCTCTGGGAAAACCAATGGGCCAGTCTGTAACTAAAGCTCTGGAATATGGACTAACTTTCCCACTGAAATTGTTCTGACATAGGCTTCACAAAATCACGAAACAGACTGTCCCGACAAAACTCCTTTTTATTAGGCTAATAATCCTATCATTCCTATCATTCACATCCAGCAAAGTTCCAGCAAATCGTCTTTCAAGGGTGAATTACAACCACAGACCTTATCAGGCATGGAGAGTTGCCAGGCCAATAGCTTCCAAGTGCAAAGCTGTATAAGAAAATGCTTGGAAGGGAGTCTTTGAGACTCTCAAATAAATCTTCACACTAATAAAATGAACTCCCTTTTCACTCCTCTTTATTCCCTATGGTAGGGACCCTTCACCATTCACCTGTGCCTTTACTCCCAAGTCTACACTTGTTCCTTAACTGTTCCCTTCTCTTGGCCGCTCTGTGCATACACACATCGGGAATAGGCTCCAGTATTCTTCTGCCCCACTGATCTCCAACTCCGAAGGCAGCTGATAACTATCGGACAGCCCTGGCCTCTGATGCAGAGCACTCATCAGAGCTTTCCCCAGATACCAGGATTTGCCCATGTTCCTCCCTAATCTCCTCACTGTCTGAATCTGCCGCCAGCTCTGCTGTCCACTGGCGGGCCACAACAGACATCAAGCCACTGTCAGTCTGCCCGTCTTCTTTTTCCTTCACCTAGATTGACCACAAAACTTCTCCTTGCGAGTAGGAACACAAAAGAGGTTCCTGGAAGGCTGTGTGCTCAGACCACACACTTTTTCTCAAACCTCCTGCCCAGAGGCCTAGCAGAAGCAGAGACAGGCAGGAGACCAAGAAAAAGCACCTGGTCTGGGCACATAGTGCACCAGCATCAAGCTAGGTTGATGTCCCCCTGCGTTGATCCAGCATACAAAACAGGAAAGAGAAACTGGTGCTGGCATCCATTGCATTGGACCCACCTCTGACCAGGATAGAATCCCCATCCTGGGGGAATTCTCTCCACAGGGAGAAACTTCACTGCTGGCTGGAGGGGGGGAAATTGAGATTTGTAATGTACCAAATGTCGGCTGCATCTGCTGTTCCTCCCTCGCTGCTTGGCCCTGCTGTGCTAAGCTTATTCTTCGGCCACCTCTGACGCCACGCTAGTTTCAATGTCTTGAATTAGGGAAAGTGAATGTGAGCTGATAAGGCCCAGCTCAGCTGAAGAGGTTGTGGCTGTGAGACATCACTTCCCACTAAGTTGCTGAAATTGCTGTGGGAGGCCTGCCAACGACTGGCTACGGGATGGAGGCAACAGGTTCCAGTCTTAGGAGTTGTCAGATTCACACCTCTCCACTCTGGCTTGTAGCCCAAGCTCACAAGAAAGGTGTTCAGGCAGCTTCTCCTCCAGTCCCATCTCTGGATTCAGCTTAGTCTGGCAGCTTTTCTAGGAATCTGATTCGTTGAGTTGAGTGCCTAGCCTCTGTCTTTCCTCTTCAGCATCCATTGCTTGTACAAATTCTGCAGAAGGAGGACATGGGGTCTCAATTAGTTCTCCAGTATCCGTTCCCACTGCTCCTTCTATAGATTCCTCCTTTTCTTCCATCTTTGCTGAGTCTTTTCGCTGCTTCAGTTTGGGGTCAGTGTTGGGGCTCAGCACCCCAGACAGCCCTCTTTCGGGGTGCTAGTAGTTATTTAGAGATTCGTGATAATGTCAGCATTCCAGCAAACCTCCACTCCACCCAATAACTCTGAGACAGTAATCTTCTCAAAGGTTCCTTTTTATTTGGATAGTAACTGGCATAACTGGGGAATCCGGAATCTGAAAGTTCCAGGCTTCCTTGCAATAAGTAAAAACTATAAATCCATCCCCTGCACCCATCATCACATCACATGGCCCAATCACCATCAATCCCAACTTAAGACTTTCCTTCACTTATGCGCAAAATAACATGACCTTGAATTGGAAAAAGCATGCCATTATGTCTAACTACATACAGTTGCATTGAAAAAGTCCTCCACAGTTTACGGTTTATGACATTTTTTGGATAGGCCATAGATTTTATGATATTTTATGCTAACTGCTATGCAAATGTTGCTAAGTTTAAATAAATACTGCTGGTTTTTAAGTGAAAAGCATAAGCGTTTTGCAATTTGGTGCTGTTTGGATGGGGATTGTGAATTTTCTTGCATGCATACATGCATGCATACAATGACTATGAAAACAGATTAACTGATGCATATCCAGTGGCATACGTGTTGCAATTATTAACATCAATGCTAACTTTTTAACATTTTTGTGGCCCTGGAAAGGATCATGTAGGTAACCAAACATGATTACTAATATGAAATTGGACAGCCTTTATTGCTTATCATCAGGCAGCATTGCTTCAGCATAAATTGTATGAGCCTTGCCCTTGATCTTTGGTGACAGTGTGTGGTACCAGGCTGCAATAATGGATTCAATCATCTCCTGCTTGGTCTTCGGATACTTCTTGCTTATTTCATAACCAGTCTTGGCCCACAAGTTCTCAATTGGATTCAAATCCGGGCTCTGAGCTGGCCAATCCAGGATTTCAACACCATGATTCTTCATCCAGTGTTGGATGGACTTGGCTCGATGACAAGGAGCATTGCCATTCTGGAAGTAAAAGTCCTTCCCTACAAGTTGCTGAGCTGAAGGAAGCATGGTCTTTTCCAGGACTTCAACATACTGCTTTGGAATCATGATGTCCCTTCACGATTTATCCGACAACAAACAATACCCAAGCATGATACAGCCACCAGACCAATCACAAGCAAGAGCTCACAGAATAGACGGCAACAGCCTAAATCTGGAGCTGGAAATCTCTGATAATACAATTGCAACTGATCCCAGTCAAATAGAATTGCTTTTTGTCACTAGAAAGACCTTGCCACGTTCAATTAGTCCATTGCATACTTCTCAGCCCATCACTTCATGGTCGATGAGAGAGGTGAAGCGTCTGGAAGCAAAGGTTGTAGCTTCTTGGACCTGCAGCCTTTGAGCCCTCTGCAAGCACTGTGCTTGTGCAGAACTAACATCACATGTATCCCCACCAAATCTTTGGTAATCTGAAGTTAAGGGTAGCTTCCTGCAGCCACGCAAAATGAGTTGCAAGTCGAGCGGCATTTTCGACTTCTGGTCTTCCAGAGTGGAGCCTGTCATCAAACTGAACCCGTTATTGGATTTTCAACCACTCGCTTACGTGGTGCAAGATTCATCCTGCTAATTCGTACCACAGAGTAAATCCCTCTCACGAACACAACTGATGCGATGCTATCGCTCAGTAACGGTGAAACAAAGGCCTCACCTTGCTCAGCCAGAGCGAAATTAAATTCTTGAGCATTCATCGCCTATTTATAGTCAAGAGTAGACAACCTGATGGCTCAAGATACCTCGCATCTTGATTGGTCAGCCAAAGCTCGCTGCTCATTGGCTACTTTCGATCCTAACATTCTCCAAAATGCAAGTTGTGTTTGTTTTAGCACATAAATTCACTCAAAACCTTAAAAAGAGTTTTTATATTAATAAAAATATGCATCTCAATTGGACTACAGAAATTTTCATCTAAGTACTAATTTTGCATAGTTTCTATGAGTGAAAAGTTGATTAAACATGTAAATACAGCTTAAAACTGAAATCATGCAGAACTTTTTCACACAGCTGTATACTCCAAGAAATTTTCCCTCCCATTTTCCCAGGCTCAAGTTGTGGCAGCATGGGAGCATCCATTCTCAATATGGCTTCCAAAACTGACAATATTTCTTTTTAGGTAGGGAGGGGGAGTAGAAGTCCTTAGCATCAGAGTGTGTTAATAATAATATCGGAAATACTAATGCTGTGATTTTGAAAAATGTTTTTTTTAAACAAGTTTTATTCAATTTTTCCAAAACAACATAAAAAAGCTCTTTTCAGTGTACAGCATAATTCCGAGTCACCAATTTTACATGCAAATGTGACAGTAATTATATATTCATTTTTACATTCAACATTCTGACTTGCCCATTTTAAACTTAATTCTATTATTACTTTTCCATTTCAACTTTTACATAAAAAAAGAAACAAACACATTAATTCTGTTAAATTATATTACTTACATTCTAAGCATCTTCTCAATTCATTTCAATTTATTTCAAATATATTTCTTAAACATTAGCATTTCTTTTAAGCGTGACCTTTTTCAAAGTACTCTTTTCTCCTTTTACCTCTCAACTTTTATATAAGAAAAGGAACAGGCAAGTTAATCCTATTCATTAATATTACTCTCATTCCAAACATCTTCTCAATTCATTTCAATTTATTTCAAACGTATTTCTTAAGCCTTAATGTTTCTTTTAAATGTTGCCTTTTCCAAAGTACTCTTTTCTCATTTAAATCACTAATAGTTTCCATATCTTTATACTTATTCCCTTTTAATTCTTTTTTTATCTTGTCAAAATTGCAATTCCATCACATATTCTTTTCATAAAGTCTAGATTAATACAAGTTTTTCACATAAAACAGAACATAAATTTCCCCTCCCCTTTTACTAGTTTGGGGGTGTCAGCTCAGTGGTTTAAGTATGCCTAACCCTTATCTGTAATTACCAATTAAACATCTATTTTACTTAGTTATAGTAACAATCAATCCCTAGAAAAATAAACTACTTTACATTGTACTTTTCAGTCAGATTCTGCAATGTATTTTCTCCCTTTACTTCCATAAAATTTTATTTATGGTATCAAAAAAATAAAAATAAAAAAGAAAGAAAGAATCCATTTTGCTTGGTCATTGATATTAATCTCATTTTTAAACCACCTCACAATTCATTTCAATCATTTCAATATATATAATAAACATTAACCTTTCTTGTAACAATAAAAATAGGAAAATGCATTCATCTTCTAAAAAGATATCAGTGCCCCTCCCTCCTCTCAATAGACTATATTTTATAATTTGTAATTGCAAAGTACATTATTATTACCCCTCATATCAATGCGGAATCCCCTTTCTTAATTAATTAACCATTGTCCCGATGCAGTCTAGGTAAAGAATTGTTTTTCCTTTATTTTACAATTCCCATATTTATTTATTTCTGTTCCTGTTCTTCATTACCTCTCTTCCATTTTGTTTTTCCAAACCTTTTCTCCCTCTGATTTATATCCCTCTCTCTATATATATATATTCCTTCCCCTTTTTACTTTTCTGCTGCTTCTTTCGGTCTTTCTGATTTTTATAAATATTCCCCATTTTAGTTATTTTTTAAATTCCCATTTTTAAACCCCCTTCTTTTTCCTCTTCTTTGTGGTGTTCTTTGTGTTGATTCTCTATTTAAGATGGCTTCTTCTTGAACTAACTCTTCCTTCTCTAAGGTTTCTTCTTCATATTCTTAAATCGCCATTTCCATAGCTTTTAACTCAGAGGCAAGTGATTCATCTCTTGTATGTAGTAGTTCTTTCAAATTTTTAAGTACCATTTTTAGATCCCACAGAGATATCATTATTACACACTTATATCTTATAGTTATTAAAATCCACCAATCGCCAATCTTGTTCTTTTTTCTTCTTCAAACTTTCTGGATTAACAACTATTCCCGAACTGGGTTTATAGCAAAAGCACCAATTAGTCCAACAATGCATATTTTTTCTTTTGTTCTAATTCAATTTTCACTTTTTAGGGTATTTGTTATGTTGTTTCAATATTTCCTTTTCATTGTATCAGATTCGATTCATAGAGAAATAGGAACTTTCCCTTTTTCAGCTTAAAGTTTTTGTCCACCAGGTGGCACTCTTTGTTATACAATGTCCTCACCTTTTCCCCCCATTTTATTGTTCGGAGCCTTCCAAACCTCAGTACTCCAAACCAATCGAATCTTCAATTTAAATATTTTCCCCTTCTTTTTGAAAACTCCTAAGTCCAGCTTTAAATTGTGCCTGTTTGTTACCAATGTATTTTAATTCAGTTTGTTTGGATATCTTGTTCCGGCTTCTTCCAATCCTGGTTTGAAGCCCTGCTCAGCTGTCAAAGATATTTTCACTTTTTTTCTCTTTCCTTTAAAAATCCGCCACTTTCTTCTTCTTTCATAAAAATTCTTAAAATACCGTCCTGGGGTACCTTTTAATTAATTATTGCACCAAGTTGCTCCAGTTCTTATGTTGTCCACCTCTTTCTTCTCTCCTGCACAAATTTTAATCCAGCTAAGTCCTCCTCTTCAGGGTGGCCATTTTAGACCACCACTTGGTCATCTTCGGGGAGGGAAATTGCCTAGCCCAGGGAGGGGGGATGTGACTCCCCTCGACCTGGCTGGCGGCTTCCCCATACTCTGCTGCCCCTTTGAGGCAGCTTCAGCCCTTAATCACAGTGATTGGGGCTCTCCAACGAGAAAGCAAGGACTGAAGCTGCAGATAGTCGCAGTCCCCGTTCCATCAAAGAGAAGGGCTTAACCCCTCAGAAAATGTTTCATTAGCGAGCACCTAGAAGCCAAGAGGAACATATGTGCCAAATTTCAAATTTGTAGGCTTCATGGTTCTGAAGATTTCATGATGATGCATGAGTGGTATTTTGCTTTTAGATATATAGATTCCACAATGGATGTCTCCTTCATTGTCGTCATCACCAACAAAGTATATCTGAGAAATGAAGGCTGCTGCTGAGGCCCTGCCATGATACTCCCTATCCTATGGTAGACCTGCCCCTGCATTTTGAATATTGGCTTAAAATTTCCCTCCCTCACCATTCTGGTTCCAAAAGACATCATTTGGAAGCATCGGTTGTACTTCCAGATAGCAGAAAGAAAGTGCTTTGCCATTTGATGCTGGTGGGTGAGAAGACTGTGTAAGGGTTCAGGGTAGGGCTGAAGTGGAGGGAGCTGGTCTTTACCACCACTGCAGCACATCCTGGAACTCTCATCTTGCCACTTTAGAGCATGGAACCAGGCACAAGATAACTGAGGTCTGAGATCAACAATCTTTTCCCTGAAATAATGAATCCGAGATTCATATTGAAAACCAGAGAAATATTAGTCCAATGCATTAATCTCATTTGTGAGTGATTAATGTAGGGATTATTAGATGTATACTTTTTACAGCCTATCTACTGACTTGGGAATGAGTTTGATGATACTTGTGTGTAGTTTCTCTTGTGCTTTCCTAATCGCATCTGTAAATCTTTTTCTGCATTTTTTGCCTCTTTTCCCTTTAACCAGTGTTACAGTAGAAGGAACAGGTTAATCTGAACTGAGGAGGAAAATAAGGGGGAAAATTCTGCCTCTGCCTACCAGCATCCATTGGTATTCATCTGGCTAACTCTCACACTTGTCAGTGTGTGAGAGAGTTGAGACATGTTTGGAAATTCGAACAGTATTTGGTGTGTGAATAATAAGGAGACAACAAAGAACCTGAGCATGGCTGAGCTCAACTGTTCAGTAGTAAAGCTGTTTGCTGCTATGAAAGTAAAACTGAAACTGAACCTCTTCTGCTTGTGTTTTGCATTTGGAAGAGACTTTTTTCAAGTGGGGAGGGGGAGTAGAACTCCTTAGCATCAGATATAGGAAATACTGATGCTCTGATGGTCATTTTGAAAAATCCTTTAAGGCCCGGTCCCACTGCACTTACGGATGCAAAGAGGATGTAAAATATTAAAAAAAACTTGCCATCCATTGGAAAACGCTATCCATTGTGTACTCACTGCATACGTGTTTCATACGCTCTATCCGTTGAGCATCTGTCCACTGCGATTTCATCCACGCAAAAAGTTTTGAGTTGCACAAAACTTTTTGAACGGATGAACTTTCCACCGTGTATGATGTACATCCGTGACATATACGGGCAACAAACGTTCTATGTCTGTTATCATCCGTTAAATGTCCGCTGTATC
>BHFT01066771.1:0-18501 GCA_004320025.1 Laticauda laticaudata | reverse complement strand
TTCTCTTCTCTTCTCTTCTCTTCTCTTCTCTTCTCTTCTCTTCTCTTCTCTTCTCTTCTCTTCTCTTCTCTTCTACAAATATCTGTCAGCTGGCCATATCAGACACCTTCTAATTATGAAATGGTGATGAAAATATATCAAATGTTACTGAATGTACTGAACATTTACATTCCCATTGCTGATTTTGTCAGTTCTCAGTTTATTGATCTTATTACTTTATTCAGATTTCTTCAAATCAATTCATCCTAAATGACTTTTCTTCTTCAGAGCTTTACCCTGTGGCTGCTCTTTTTTCAGTATGAAGTCTGGTTATTTTGGTAGTTGTTTTATCTTCTGTTTTATTCTTTTGCTATTGATTAATTTAGTCTTGCTATGAAGTATTAATTTAGCATTGTTGGTATTTAATGAATTTTTCTTTGAAAAAAAATTGGACTTGGAGTACGTTGCATTTGAAAATATCATGGATGTTCAAGTTATGGGTTTTATATTGTTGTTCATTCACCTGTTTCACTGTTTTTATCATTTATAGTAGGTTTATTGTATTGCTGAAGCAAGTAGTTTAAATGAAGTGCAAAAAGTTCCAGCTATTTGAAATACAAGTGGAATATTGAAAATAAGCAAAATAATAGAGGGAACCTAATGTTCAACCTGCAGAGGATAAAGAATTCAGCTTGTTATTATTCAGGGACTTCAATCCACAAAAGTACTTTCCAATAGATGGGGAGCGGGGCCAGTCAGAGGTGGTATTTGCTGGTTCTCTGAACTACTGAAAATTTCCATTACTGATTCTCCAGAATTGGTCAGAACCTGCTGAATACCATTTCTGATTTTTACTTTACAATTCAGCCTTGAAGAAGATCTTTCTCCATTTTGCATAATAAATTTCTTTTTCTGTAACATGGATGTTTCCTAACTGCCTACACCTATGACAGCAGCAATTTTGTGTCAGCAATGCTACACCTTCGGAGCCATTAGGAATTAATTGACCAAATACTTTCCCAAGTGGCAAACATGCCAGTCAAGCATCTAAAAACATCTAAATATATATTGACTGGAAAATAAGCTTATTTAGTATATCAGATTTACTTCAAATTATATTTTGTTTATATGTCTAACAAATATAGTAATATAATGTACAATGCATTTCTTAATGAAACTTGTGTGAAAGGAAAACACTCTGCAAATCAAAGAATGATTGTAGGAACTAGTATACAGAATAAAAGAAACAATATTTCCTTTTAGAATGACAGATATCTTTTTTTATGTGTAACATTTTGTAAAACTTTCCATCATCACAATATAGTACAACAAAACATACCCCTAAGTGACAAAGAATCTTATTTTCTCAAGTCCCTCTTTATTTGGATCACCTGAGACTACAATTTTCAGCATCTGGTCTACCTTCCTTCTTATTTTATAGAAAAGTCTATATTATTTCTCTTATAGGTAAATAATTTGCTTTTCTTAAAAGAGAACTCTTATAACACTCATAATGTATAAATAAAGCCATATTAGTCTGTGGTGGCAAAAATCAGGAGTCTAGTAGCACCTTTTTCAATTAACTATTTTTATTAAAAGACATAAGCTTTCATATTTTGCAGTTAGTTTCACACTAACAGTGCATTTATTTATTCACTCATACCTTCATATATCACCTTTTCTCTGAAAACCCAAGATATATTCAAGCATATATACATATGTGCCATACTCAAACATGCAGTTTCATACACACAAACACCTATGAAGGAAGAAAAGAGTAAGTGGTCTGAATCTGTGATGGAGAACAAACTGGTGAATAGTAGAGGAATAAGAAAAAAGATACTCAGCCAAAAATATAGAGCTGAAATGCTATCTTGGGCATAGACAAAGTAGGTCTTATCATTTCTATCCACCAAATTATTTCCTAAAGTGCTTTTATTTTAAAGACAACTGAACTTTCTGATTTTTCTTTTAAGATGTTTCAGTTCTCATCCAAGAAGCTTGATCCCTGATAACCTCTAGCTGAAGTAGCTTCTTGAATGAATTCACAATGGCAAAACAAATACACACACACAAATAGATGGTTTTTTTTCCCAGCATTACGCTGCTCCATGTACTGTGCTAAATAGTCACTGGCCAGTGTAGCTTATCAGGAGGAATGACACTGCGTCCCCATAAGTAGCCTCATTGAACTCCATTGAGCCTGCCTCCTTTCTACCCTGCATGTCCGTGGATCAAATGAAAAAGGCAATTGTTCTTCATCTTCACTGGTCAACTGCAGTTGTAAATTTTCTCCCTTCTATGCTTCCAGTAGGGCATCAGAGCTGTCCAGTTGTTGCGTCCTTTTCCTGTTCCTACTTCAACCAGTTATTTGTACAATTATTCCTCCAGCAATTTCTCTGCTGTGTCATGCCCACTCCTGGCTTGGAATCTTTGACAGCTTTTAATTGCTCACCACCTCGAGTCTAAAGTCCCTGGAGATGACTCTTCCTCTTCTTCCAAGCTGGGGAAGATATCACACTTACAATGTATCCTCACACTTGTGACCAAGGCAGCATCCCCATGGTCACATTATCAAAATTTGGATGCTTGTCAATGGCAGGTATTTATGATAGTTGCAGTAGTATCAAAAAGATGTGGGTTTTTAAAAATCAGTTTTGTGCTTTTTGATGGCAAAAGCTGCTTTAGCTGCAGTTCGAATAACTTGGATATGCTGAATAAGCTGAAATTTAGATATGTGAGTTAAGCCTCCTTTGACTCTTGTGACTTTACAGAAATAACCATGCAGTTTTCCAGGCAACAGAATGGAGTTCTGTTCACATTGCCTCCTTTCTGTTGTTGTTTTTAACCTCTCAGTACAGCTGACATGCCTTTTATTATTTTATGGCAATTTCAATTCAAGGATTAACCAGGCCTTGCCTAGTAACCTAGTAGCCTAGTAAACACAGATATTATGCTGAGGCAGATATCTGGGAGAGCTGGGACAGTAATGAGTAACTGCTGCATTTTTATAGCACTTCATTTAAAACCAAACCAAGGAATTGATGCTGCACAGCTGGTTACTTGAGCATGAGATAGAGTGGCAAAGAATTTTTCTTATTGCTTTTATTGCCATATTCTAGGTACAGTTATTAATTTTGCATCTTATTTTCAGTTGAATGCTATCTTAAATTGGTTCAACAAATTTTATTCTTCAAATGTTTATAGAAAACCGCGGATATGCTCAACATGGTGAAACCTAGCAATGGGGATTTAGGGGAAATCTTACTGCTGTGATTAATCTCACAATTGACACAAAAGCTACACATGGCCAAAAAGCCATGGAAAGATACATGGTCACCATTACAAGACAAGATAGAAAGACCTGCATGTGGATTAGAGAACAAAAGAAGGGATACAATATTATCAAGGCAGTAAAAGAATTGAAATTGTCGCATTCCTAGGAGGTCTGTAAGGGGCATGCATAAGTGCACCATCATGCCTCCCGTCCCTGTCCTATTGTCCCCATTTATTCGTACCTATTTCCTGTATTCTTACCCATGTTATACCTATTATCTTGTAAGTGATTGACAAATAAAATAAATAAATGGAAATGGACCGATCACATAGCAAGAAGAATAGATAATAGGTGGACCAAGGCAGTCATAGAATGGATTCTACTTGATAAAAGGTGTCCATAAAAAACACCTAAATCAAGATAGAGTGATGATATCAACACGTATTGCAGGTCCAATTGTAAAAGGAAGTTCAGGAGCATATTGCTTAGAAATGCTAAAGAGGTTTTCATTCTACAGTGGATAGACAATGGCTAAAATAATGAATGATGATTACTGCTGTATTATTCCATAATCAAACCAAGGCTTTAACATTAATTCCAAGAGATAGAAATTCTTAAAAAATATTCAGAAACAGCTCTTATTTCATAAGAAACCAAGGCTGGCTCTTTCTTACAGATCTTTTCCCCTGCAGCTGAAACCAAAGTTCAACATGAAATGGATTCACATGACAATGGGATTGTTGCAAGCCCACTGACCATCAGATTACCTTTTGCAAAACTTTATCAGTTCCAGTTTGATCTAGGTTAAGGCCTAGAAGGCCTTAAGGGTAGAAACCAGGAGACTGTAAGTTCGAGATCTAATCTTAGGCACGAAAGATGGCTGGGTGACTTTAGTCACTCATTTCATATGGTTGTTGTTATGGAGAAGATAGGAGGTGAAAGGAGGATTAGGCATGTTTGCTCCTTTGGTTTATTTGTTAAAAACAATAAAGGCAGGAAATAAATAATTAGGCTCAAGAATAGGTCCTGAAAAAGCTGTCATGTCAGCAATGGATTGACACTCCCCATGACTGCCATGGAACTGCCATGGGATTGCACCATCAATATCATTGAAATAATCCAAAATGATAAAAGTAGGAAGAGCTTCCTTCCCCAACCAAATCAGATGAAAAGCAGATGTCTTTCAATGTCACCTCCATCTAGCATTTAGATAATTCCTTTCTGACCTTGTTACTGTATAATCTGCTTCCTCTTTTTCCTCATATCTTCTTATGAGTCTTCATGATCTGTTAAAATATCGAACATTCTTATTTGCTTTTCATTTTATAGCAACAAAGCATTCTGGTTGACATCACAAGAAATGCAAAAGGATCGTTTAAGTGTAAAACAAAGCTAGCACACGAGATGTAACAGATTTGATACCCAACTGTTTGGACAGATTTAGATGCCAAATGGTTTTTAAAAATGTAACTACTATAATAATTGTATTGCTTTTCTTTTCCCTGATGCTGCTGGTTATACTTTCTCTTCATTTCATTTATTGTCAACTGTGCTTATGACACATTTCTTTTTAATTGTGAAATTACAGCACCAGAAATGCAACAGCGTAAGAGCTATAATTTATTATTAGTTGAATGGTCCTTCCCTTCAGCTCTTCTTTGTGATGATTTGCTGAATTGTTGGCTACAATTCTCATTATCTGGCTATGTGCAAGACATTTTTTAAAAGATTCATTGGACACCATTGCAAATAAGTGCATCAAATTTAACCAATAGTTTAGGAAATATTTAATATGTTATTGAAGCAATTGTGCTTTGCTTAATAATTGATATGTACTGATATTTGGTTGTTTATAATAATTTTGGCCTCAAACAAGACTCATAAAAATGTACTTCATATATTTCCCTTTAAAAACCATCAAGTGCTCTCTCAAAAGAATTCAGTGTTATTATCTAGAAGATTATTTAAGTACCCTTTCTCTAAATTTAGCAATTAAGATGAGATATGGATGGACATGCCCTTTTCTGTTTCCAGATTAATTTATTAAAATTCACACTTGAAAACATTTTTAAACAAAATATATTTTATATGCATGCATTTTTTGGTACTTTATAAATGAGAACAATGTTATAATAATTAGAGAAGTTCAATAATGGAAGATTAATGCATTTTTAATCTGGTAAATAGGAATTGGTGGGGGTTTTTTTTGCATTTTTTAAATTTTTTTTTAGCATTTATGAATGCTAAGCTAATAATCCCTGAAGCATCCAACCAAAAATCCTACGGGACACATACACACACACAAAGTAGGATGACCATAAATAAGAAAATATTGAAAATTTTTTGAATCTTGTACATTGTTTTAGAGCTTCAAAGATATGGTTTATTTATAAGAAAACTAAGCATAATTTTCTACTCAGGAGTCTTAATGGAATAAAATAGGATTTTGAAATGCAGTTTATATTTTCTCTAAGAGAGGATCCCTGAGAGAGAAAAATCTATCACTGCCCTATCTCTTTGTTTTACACATAGTAAATTCTAATTTCTAATTCCTGCTTGTACATAAAGCCAATTATTAAGCCTGAGATTCAAGCTTTATTTTCTGTTTTGAGCTTTTGTCTCATGCTGACACAGGACCAACAGTTACTCAAGTATAAGAGAAGAGTATTCTGCTCCATATCAACACTATTGAATACGGAGAAAATCACATACTTTCCCCAACTATTTTTAATTCATTCTCCTGGCATAATTGTAAGATTTGGTTCTGTTACATTTTTTAAAAATAAAAATATACATGGGAGTTTGAGAAATTTTTTCATTTTTTTTAAAATGAACAACCTGACATCACAGAAAGCACATTGTCATTCAGTCAAATATGTCTGTGTTCTTGGCATTCAGGTTTATTCTGATTAATAGTAATATAAAGGAGTCTACATGAATTCATATGCTCTTCTATTCTGGTTATCAAGCAATAATTTCAGAGTTTAGATGCTTATTTTTAACATCCAAGTGGACAAACCTTGGATACAGGGGCTACCTAGAAATTCCTAGAATGCCATGAAACCCATGGGCAAGAGTAATTTTTTAAAAATGTTTGTTTGTTTTGAGTTTCAAGTCATGAAATATATACTTGAAGTCTGGCAGAAACTTGAAGAGCTTGTCTTAAACCATCAACATCTCTGGGGAATTTACTAAAGTTTTGAACAGTGATACTGTTAACAGAAGCTGTACTATTGCTAGCACATAAATAATTAAACTTTGGATTGTGTAGCTGATAGGTAATAAAATAATTTACAACATTTGTGTCAAGATAAATGGAGGAAGAAATGGACAAACTGAATTCTTTATGCATTGGTTTATTCCATTGCTTAATTAAACAGATGCTATAAATAAGGGCACTTGAAATGGTGAAAGTACAAAAGAATTGCTTCAAGTTTAGTCAAAGTAGAATAAATTTAGGGACTGCTATATGTGTGCTTAGTCTTGTGAAAAACTTATTTAGCCTCATAAAAGTCTTTAAGGACCTGAACAGATGTTCACAAAGAAGGTAATTATCTTTTGTATGAATCCAGAGCTGTCCATGGCATAAGGCTTTAAGATGCAGAAAGCAGATTATGATTGAAGCTTAAGCAAAATGTCCTATGGTAAGAAGTTTTCAATCATGGAACCAATTATTTAAGTACTAGGCTTACCATCATTAATCATCAACCCTTCATTAATTACCCTTTTTCTTCAATATACATTTCTCTCTACTAAGTTAGAATATCATACATAAAATTTGCTGCAAATTTAAAACTAAAATTGACACTTTCTCATTTTTTAAAAGACTACAGATTCAAGTGAATAAATGATTATGTTCTTGTAAATATTCTCAAATGAGCCCACAATTTTTATCATAATATTTCTAAGAAGTGTCTTCTTCTTTTTAAAGTCATTTGATTAATCCCCCTTTCTTTTTACAGGATGGAGTGAACATCACTTTGTTCATTTACTGGGATATATTCACAGGAAAAAAACATCTGGTTTGTAAATGTAGCTAAGTCTGGACACAAGGGATGTTGACATGGATACACACACACACTTCACCACACATTATAATCTACATATGAAACAAGGATGAATCGAAACAGCAAACTTGTTTTGTTTCAATAACTCCCTTTCCTAATCTTTTGAACTTCTTGCTTCCAGAAAGGAAAAAAAAATCTCCTTTCATACACTTTAACTATTGAAATTGTTTCTGATAGTTATAAAATATGGAGAGCTTAAATGAAGAGTAAAGTTACTGTTAGGTATTCTCATTTATCATCATCTATATCACTGCTGTGGACTATATTATGCATATAATTAAAATTCATGTTCTTCAAGCTGTAAACTGTATGAAGCTGTATTCAAGCTGTATTGAAGAAAAGCAAGAAACATGGTAAAGCTGTTTTGCATAAAGACTCAAGAAAAACACTGGAAAGAGTCCAAATGATAAATTGTTGTCACTGATTTAAAAAAGATCAGGAAATGTTTCAATGTTCATTGGCATTTTTGCCTGCTTCTTTTCCATCTAAAAAAAGAAACAAGGACCCCACAATAGATTTGATGGAATCAAATTGTTAATTCTCTCCTTTTTCTCTCTTTTAACTTGGATTAGGTATCACCATCTCATGTTCTCAAATAAGACACTTATGTAGAAGTAAATTGCTTTGAGATTACTATTCCATGAAAAGTTACACCAAGAAAGCAAAAGAATTTTTATTTTTATAAAAATGTAAGAACACATTGTAATGTGTACATTACATTAAAATGTAAGAACACTGGTATAGTAATAGCCAGAGTTGTTCATCACTTACTCTATTTAAAAGTTAGCATGAATTTTTTGTGCTTAATGCATACCATTACTTCCAAATGCATGTTCTATATGTTATTTTTTACATTATTTTCCTTCAAATGAACCTTTTATATTCTTTAAAATGTGTGTGGACATAAATACATGTACAACACACACATTTTGAAGAATGATTTTTTAAAAAGTTCCAAAATATAAAATATAAAATTGCAGAAGTAGTTAGTAAGATAGGCTAATTTTCCCTATTGTTTTATTTGATAATGTATGATACAGAGATAAAATATTTCTCATTTTGATAAATATTTGTTAACAACTACTCTGAATGGTCCTACATTAATGCTTAGCAACCTGAAATATACCACATCTACAACTTCTAGATAGTTAACTGATTATTTTGGTTAAACATATCAGATAATTCCTATGTCAAACAGCTTTCTTTCTTTGGTGGAAAGGCAAAGAAAGGTCATCTCAAGGTAATTCCTTATCTTTAACCAAGAACAAGATAGTCCCCATGGTATCATTCCATATCTAGAAATTAATCACATAATCAGCCGAACAAATTACTCTGACAACATGTTCTGTTTCCCTTGCAGATAATACACTAACTTACATGGTTCTTTTCATTTTTCCAGTCCACTCTGGAATCCCAAAATATCTGCTAGTGTCTCATACTACTAAAAGCTAAAGTTGGATCTGTAGAGGGAAATGTGACAAACACATATTCCTTATTCTTTTCTCTGCCTTTGGTAAGAGCAGCTTTCCCATACTATGGTCAGGAGGACTTCTGAAAAAGATTCAATTTGTTTCACTGCTATTTCTGTTTAACCAGAGGCTTCTGCTCATGGATAAGCAAACATACACAGAATGCCTTACCTCTCTGACTCCAGCCTTGTCCCACTTTAGAAGGCCAATAGAAGAGGGAGGTGACTTTCTCTCTTAACATTGCATCCTTCCTAGGGCTGAGAGAGAGTGACCGATACAAGGTCATCCAGCTAGCTTTGTGTATATGATGGCATTAGAACTGTCTCCTAGTCTCTGAGTGTGCAGAGATGGGTAGCCTAACCAAATTACTAAAAAACAACAAAGATAGTGAATACTATAAAGTTTGGAATTGTTGGTATGAATGGTTAAAAAAAAAGCAACATTTGACAACTGAATATGTTATGAATCTATGGAGGACATGCATTTAATTATAAAGTATTCTGTGAAATTAAAACATTAAAAGAACAAAGAAGGTATTGTAACAAGGTACATCAGGTCAATGTTATGGGGTAAAAGAAAAAAAGAAAAGTGTAACCAATGCTCAATACCTGCTGCAAAATGTATATATGTACATATATGTTGGTTATTTTTTAAAATGTTTTAAATATATGAAACTTAAATAAACTTTATTTTTAATAAAAAAAACTGTCTCCTAGTTTCTAACCTAATGACTTAACCACTACTCCAAACTAGCTTTCTTTTTCTGCAAGACACAAAATAAAACAACAAATTTTATGACAATGTTATAAAAATTGACATTATGACAGTCCCACTGTCAGAACAATTGCCTGCATTTGATTAAACAACTTGTTATGAATTGGATCATTTTGAAATTATTGGTAGAACAATTTAAGGGTTCAAGTGAAAATCAGCAGACAAGAGAAATGTCTGGCAAGAGGAATGTCTCGTAAAATTCACCCGTCAATTTAGTCACAGTTTCCAAATTGCTGCTTAAAATAACAGGATTGGGTTTGTGGTATTGTTGCATTTTTACTGTAAGTGGAAAGAAAAACCACAGCCATTTCTATTTTTAACACTCTTTCCTTCAGAACATATTGCACCCTGCTTTCTTTGAGTAGGAAAAAGAAGAATAGACTTGCCAGGATGATAACTACATATAAAAAATCAGCTGCACTTGAACAATTTTCACAGCTGACAGCCATCTGCAATGTGTCCTACATTGCCACAAGTTGCCTCTTCATTGCAGATGGATATAAAGTTTTAATGCAAACATTTCTACTGGTGCAAACTTAGAGCAGTCATCTACCAGTTCTCTTGTACTTCTAGTTACACTAATGTTGATTGCAATGACTATTTTCTTTTATCGGAGTGTCTGAAAATCTCAATAATGTATGTGTTAGAGAGCCAAGTCCTACAATTATTTAGATACAGAACTTCTATGTTCCTTGATAAAAATGTCTTTAGATCCCTTTAGATGCAGGCTATCTCATTCTTATTGATGATTATCAGTTTCCATATTTTATGTAGATGGAAATGAGATGACAGTAACTTGTTTGGATTTTGAGTTTTATTAAAACAAGTGTACATAGTTGTGTGTACAGTACAGTTGCTGTACATGGAGAAATTAAAACCTTATCTCAATAATCGGAATAATTTGCTCATATTAGCTGTGTAATATATTTGCTTATATTACCTGACTAAGCCACTTTATTCTGATTGAATACATGTTCTTTTTTAACATTAAATTGTTGCTTTTTATCACGCAGGTGAGCAATAAAGAAACAGTGGCATCCATTAGATTGTTAAAGGGTAGTAATTTTCTTGCTGCAATGGTATCATAAATTCAGCTTAGTTTAATTTGATGATGTTCTGGATGATGGACAGCTATATTAATCTAATGCCATGCAAAATAAAATAACAAAGAGGAAATAAAACAGAAAACAACTCTGGGGGGGGGGNAACATGTTTGGGGGGGGGGGGGGAATCCCTGAAACTCATTTGTTGTACCTTAATTTTTTAATATTTTCCATGATCCTTAGCTTTGTGCTATTTTATGATTATTTAATTTTTTTGATCTGGAAGCCCAGATCAAATCTTAGAAATTTTTTTATGTGTTGAGGAGGAAAAACAGAAAATTTACACAGCAGCAAACAAGCAACAAAACAAAACGGGATGGGAAAAGGTAGCCAAGAACTGTACTGAAGGAATATGAAAGTATTTTTCAATCCACAAGCGTTGCCAGTAATTCAGATACAACATAAATCTCCAGAAAATAACCTGTGTCTTGCCTGCAAATCTCACAAGCATGATCATATTCTTGTACCTAGTTTCTGCAGTTCAATAAATATTTCACAATTATTCATGTTTCTGAGAAAAGCTTCTGTTAAGCATGGATTACAGGATTAAATAAGGTAGCTTCTTAAATAGGTCAGAAAGACTGAAAATCAAAATAGAATTTAATTGGCACTTCTTAAACATTTACAGTAAGAGCATAAGTGCGTTTTTTCCCCAACTAAAAGGAAGAAAATGTTTACTAAAGTCATTTAAGTCTACCAAATTGAAAATATTTATTTATTAATTGCTTGATAGATATGTCATCTAATTCAATAAGGCCTTGACCTAAAGACACCAGGAACATTTTCTATCTGCTCCTCAGCAGTTGTCATTTTTGTCCTGTGTATTTAATACGTGGAATTTAATGGCTCCTAGGGCACCATTATCATTCACACGGTCAAGTCTGTTGGACGTACATGTGAAGAGTATTTTTGCTAAAAGCTGATTGCTTTTCTTTTAGTTCTTAATGCATGCTAGTAGTGGATTGCAATGCTACCCCCCTCTGCCTCATTTTGTGCATAAATGTCATCTTTTTTGGCTGCAAATCTTTGAATATAGTCAAAAATATATATCCCAAAGGAGTTGTCTATAGTATCTCCGTTGGGATAGTACCACTGAATTATTTAAAATTCAAATTTTAATGGAGCTACAGATATCTGCACTTTTTGTGTTCAGTGATTTTGTTCATACACTTTTATAGCCAGAAATAGTTATTTATTGAACATAATGGGCATTACTTCTAAGTCCATAAGCCTAGGTTTACATTGTTACTTTGCAGGTGATCAGGCTGAAATATGTACCTAAAGCAGTGGTTTCCAAACTTTTTCAGTCCACTGCCCCCTTGGTGCTACAAACTCATCCTTGGTGCCCCCAACCCAGGGGTGGGATTCAAATTTCTGTGGGCATGACCTAATTTGAGGATGTGGCTTGCTGGTCACATGACTGGGTGGGTGTGGCTTGCTGGTCACATGACCAGGTAGGTGAGATTTGGTGGTCATGTGACTGGATGGTCATGGTCTGGGCATTTTCCCCAATTACTGATCTGTGTGTTTGGGGCTGCTCTTACACCCTTATTTGTTGTCTATGGAGCCTTAATTACTAAAAAGCTTGGATGTCAAATTGGCCTGTGTATCAGCTGTTATTTGGGATTGCTACAAAAATTAACACTTGCTTTAGTGACTAAGTAGAACTTCTCTATTCACTTTCTTTCCAAGTTACCTCTTCCCTTTTGTTTCATTTTTAAGTAGTTTCTTCTACTAACAGAGAAGGGGGTTATTCCTTTTATCAAAGCTTCCACATTTGAAAAAAATCTTCTTCTGGCTTGTATGTTTTGAAGTGGAGAGAATCCCTTTTGCCTGATGTGGACAGAGGTTGGGAAAACAGTGTATGGATACCAGACTAATGGAAGGAAATGTGAAAAAGAGGTTTGGATGGGATGATAGGAAAGTCCAAGGGGAAGTTGGAGGAAACTAATGGGCAAGGTAGCATTGGAGGAGGGAACACAATTGAAGTAGCAAGAAAGTTTTTTTTTTTAAAAAAAAGCCAAGCTTAAAAGTAGAACAAGAGAAAGAGATGGAAAAGGTCACAGCTGGGGATACAGAAACAGAAAAGAGAAAAAATAGGCAAACACATCCAGATAAGAAAGAGAGGAAGCATTTAGGAGCAATAAAAACAGGATACAGCAGCAAATGAGGGGTGAAAGAAAAGAAGATTGGACATATGGGTTGAAGGACAACGTGGGACCACCCAACTCCTCCTCAGGCCACCACTTTTTGTACTTATATTTATGGTCCAATATTTTTTATCCTTTTGGAAACACAGATATCTTCTTAGGAGCGCAAAGTGTATTATCCTTTTTGCACCTCTTCCTAAAAGGAAACTGCAGCTGCTGATTTCTGCAGATCAAAGTGCTGTTCAGGCCAAACCAGGGAAAACTGTGCTGGTGAATATCCCCAAGGCTTCTTTGCTGCCTATTGTGAATCTCAACAATTTCTATCAGAAAAGTATGAAATAAAAAAAATACTGCAAAGAGAGGCTTTGTGTTAGCTTAATGAATAAGAACATAAGGGACAACATGGAGTGATGAAAGAGATAGGGAATCCAAACTGAAGATTGTTTGAGTTTGGTTCAGTTAAGCATGTTGTGAGAAAGAAATGATGCAGTATACATCTACAAGTCACTATGTGTAGCCTCCAAGCCTCAATCAGCTATTTCAATATAGGGAAGAGTCTTTTGAATAGGCATTGCAGGTGTGCAGAATATGGCTACGTACAACTGCCATAGGAGGTCTCAGAAATAAGCTCTAGTTAAACAGCATGGTCTGTCCACTGTCCGTGTATGTATATGCTTGTGTGTGTTTAGATATACATACATATGCATACATTTTTTGAAAAGGAGATCTGAAGAGATGCTTCCCATGAAGCACTGTTGAAACAGGGCCCTTTGGACCTGTGCCTGTTCTAATGCCCAATTGTGGGATTACAAATCAGTAAAACAAGGGATAAACCTGAGGGAACCTAAAGCATATAAAAAACTTACAGCAAGCTGTACAGAGCATAGAACAGCCACGTATCAAATATAAGAGAGAAAAGCCTGAAAAGCTACCAGGGGAATAAAAAGTTTGATTATTTTAACCTTTCATCTGAAACCTTTACTCTAATTCAGTATCATGTTAAAGTTTCTGTAATGCTCTATCATTCAGTTAGAACAACTTACAAATACAATAAATGGAAACAAAGTCTAAAGGCATTTTTCATAGCATGGTCTCCAAGCTAGCCCCAACCCCCCCCAACCCCCCCAAAAACCAGGAGATGTAATCATTTATATCCCACACCAGTGGGGNTCATAGCATGGTCTCCAAGCTAGCCCCAACCCCCCCCAACCCCCCCAAAAACCAGGAGATGTAATCATTTATATCCCACACCAGTGGGGCAAGTAACTGAAGCAATCTCTTTCATCCTTGTAAATATATGGATGTGATTGGATTGTGACTGATATTTGAAACAGAATAAGGATACTATTTTTGCTTAACAAAGCAAACAATGGGCAAATCCCTGTTGATTTCTCTCCAAAAACATTTTCTTCCCTTGCCTGAAAGGAATGTATTCCTTTCACCTGAGTTTGATACTAAGGCACACACAAGAAAATATCCCTTCTCTATCAGTCAGGGAAAGCTGTTTTTATAGTTCCCTCCTCCACAACATTTATGATTTTTTCCCAGGAGCTGCAATAAACAGATAACATTTTAAAGCTAATGGTTTTAAAAGAATAATTTACAGCAGATGTTTGCGCTTCCACACAAGAGCCTCCCCGAAAGGTGCAGTGCCTCCTCTGATTTGCTGCAATCTCTGCAGGTTGCTTTAGATTTAGAATATACGTCATTGGAAAGTGTGCATAATCTGGCAGACTTGTTTTTAGGTAAGAAAATTAGGACTTTCCTGCTCAAAATGACACATGCTCTGATTCAAACTGTGTACCTTCATTTAATACTATGGAGTTATAAACATTTTATCTCCTTTTGTTGATAGTCTTCAGCTATCAATAAAAACTGTAACTGAACAACAGGCTGTTATGGACACTTAAAATTGGCTTTGGTACTACTGATTTGAGTAAAATTTTAAAAGGTTTGTTTAATTTTAAATTTTTAAAAATGCTTAATTACAGACCTAAAATCTCTTTTTGAACAGATATGCATACAAGCTTCAGCAGGGAATTTCCTTGGACTTTCTCTAAATATCTGTGTAACAATAACAACAAATCTTCTTTTGCTTTGTTCCCATCTGGATTTGCAGTTCCTTTCATATTATTTTTGGAATATGCTATCGTGCTTTTAACAATTTGTAAACCATGTGGAATTGCTGGGAGTTGGGCAACCTACATTTAATAAATAAAACAGGTCTGAAATCTTATAAAAGCACACATTTCTGAGAAAGAGAAGATACGTGAGATTGTGCCATGGTATCAGCATATGATATAGAAGCTGTCATATGTGAATTAGAAAATCTATACACTTTATTAAGTTTACAGAAATGATTTTTTTTCATAGGTTGCAATTGGATATCCATAAAAACTGATTCAAGATGATTCCAAAAATGATGTAATAGAGAACTATAAATGGGAGAGACAAATATTGGAAAACCTGAGTTCCATGCAGTTCTTTTTCTGCAGAAAGCTGGCCATGGCAGTTAGTCATATGTTACTGGTGTAATTGATAGTCAGTCTAGAAAGATTGCTGATGCAAAATGTGTCCGAGATGCCTCAACAGTATTGCAATGTCACATAACTTGTATTTTAAACAGAACTGTTGGGCTCCATACCTTAACAAAAATATGCATAATATATTTGGTTAGTGGTCTTAAAATACTCATGTTAAACTATCCTCTAAGGATTGCATACATTTAAATGTTTAGCTTCTAAACATGGGTTCTTCTTGTTTCATATCCCAAGGCAGAAAGGCCATTCCAGTGCACAGCTTCTAGTCTCAGGGGATTGTGTGTGGAAGGCCATCCAAGGAACACATCCTAAGAGGTGTCTGCTTTTGTGCCCCATATCTATATCTATATCTATATCTATATCTATATCTATATCTATATCTATATCTATATCTATATCTATATCTATATCTATTTATCTATAGATATCGATACATATGTATATGTATAAAACTATATGTAATGAGAGCCCTGTCCCATTTGAAAGTTAGTGGTGGTACACTGATGAAATAATGTAATTCTAAGCTTGATATATATAAAAGATAATTATTTGAAATTGTAAATAAAGTAATTTCTGTGATTTTTATAGGGAAAATTCTAAAAGCATTTGAGTTTGTGTGTTTGTGTACTTTAATTTAATTACATTCTATCATGCAACCAAAAAACAAGCAAATAAAAATCCATGCAAAACAGGCATTATTTTTTTCCCTTTTTAAAAATTTGAGACACGCTGAAGAATTTATATCTGGTATTCACATATGTGTTATTCAGGTAGACTAGTTGCTATATGAGTTACTCAAGACTGGAAAACTCTTTAGATAAATATTTTTAGAGTGATTTTTCTGGACATCTTCAATTTTCTATTGTCTTCAAATTAACAGATGCATCTTTTATTTTCAAAAATCATGTTACCCCAAAATGTGTATAGAAATCATAGTTGATGTTTTAGGTGTGTTGTGCAAACTCAATTAATCAGGACTAACAACATGAAACCTAAGTAAATGAAACATTGTTTTGTAAGATGTGCAAAACAAAACAAAAAAGATTGACAATCAAGATTGAAATTAAAATAGCATAATTTCAATTGCTTCTGCCAAAGATCTAGGAATCATATTTGAAGATGTGCTACATAGTAGACCTATAATTTTCATAGCATTCAGGAGTCTCTGAGTTCCTTAACCAAGAGTTAGGATCTTCTGTGGGGTGCACATGCTGTGACAATCTGGCTACCCTTTTTCAAAAGGATTATGAATAGAATAGAATAGAATAGAATAGAACAGAACTGAACTGAATTGAATTGAATTGAATTCTTTATTGGCCAAGTGTGTTTGGACACACAAGAAATTTGTCTTGGTGCAAATGCTCGCAGTATACATAAAAGAAAAAGATACATTCTTCAAGAGTCAAGAATCATAAAGTACAACACTTAATAATAGGCATAGGGTAGAATAAGCAATCAAATCATACTAGGAAACAGCCAATATAAATCATAAGGATACACGTGATAAAGTTACAGTCATACAGTCACAAATGGGAGGGGATGGGTGATAAGGAATGATGAGTCGATTAATAGTAACAGTAATGCAGACTTAGTAAATAGTTGGACAGTGCTGAGGAAATTATTTGTTTAGCAGAGTGATGGCATTTGGGAAAAAAACTGTTGTTGTGTTTAGTTGCTCTGGTGTGCAATGTTCTTTAGCATTGTTTTGAGGATAGGAGTTGAAACAGTTTATGTCCAGGATGTGAGGGGTCTGTAAATATTTTCACAGCCCTCTTTTTGACTGTGCAGTATACAGGTCCTCGATTGAAGGCAGGTTGGTAGTCATTGTTTTTTCTGCAGTCCTAATTACTCTCTGAAGTCTGTGTCTGTCTTAATGGGTTGCAGAACCAAACCAAGCAGTTATAGAGGTGCAGATGATAGACTCAATAATTCTTCTATAGAACTGTATCAGCAGCTCCTTGGGCAGTTTGAGCTTCCTGAGTTGGTGCAGAAAGAATCATTTTCTTCAAATAAAGAAGAGTTCTGTAGAGTTTCCCACAACAACCTGCAATGTACAGCCAGAGAAAAATGACTGGACCGCAAACATAGAACTGAGAGACCTATCTAAAATGTCACCATCTGGAAAAGAATAGCCTTGTAAGACAGTTTGAACCTCTAAAAAGAGTGAAATGCTAAGTTGATTTTCTTTCCATGGGTTAGGAAATAAACTAAATCATTAGAAGAATGTATGTGGCTATGAACTGTGAAAAACAGGAGAGAAAGAAAAGTAAAGTTTGAATTACTTCTGCTGCATTTCATGTGTCGGAATTCTTTGAGGCAGATGCTTTCTTTTGGTAACACTGACAGATGGTTAAATTGGTATATGCTATGTGAAAACTGCTTGAAAAATTGCAAGCCTAACACTATGTGATTGACAATAATTTGGGAACTGTAGTGACTTTAATGCAGGTTAAGGAAAAAAGCAAAGGACCTGCCAGTTAAAAACTCTGAGCATGTCAGGGTGATAGGAATAGTACATCAATGGAATGCTTTTAATGTTTTCAAAATTTAAAATCCTGAAGTCTATAAGTTAATGAGATTCCTGATCCTAGGCAACTCGCCTAAAATGTCTGGATGTAGTCATTTATCAGAAATCCTCATCCAATTTGCTTTATTTTTAGATATTAGGATATTACTAACATCCATCAGGTTTATCATTTTGTAAAAGTTACCTTAATTATCCTTAAAATATTGATATCAGATCTAGTCTATACTGATATCTATTTTGTGTTAGTGATAATTGGGTTTCTGAAAATATCCCAAGTGTGCAATTTTAGTTTTCAGAATAAATATATGCATTACAAAGAGATCTTTTTAAAAAAAAATGGTTTTAAAACAAACATAAACAAACAAAACATAAAAACATTAAGCCAGAAATATACATACAGTGTGCCGGTTGGTTTAAAAATTGTTTTGTGCTACCATTTCGCAACCATTTCAATTACAATTACATTATATATCCTCCCATTCTTTCAATCAAATATCAAGTACATTAATATCTTTATTAATCAGTCATTGACTAGACTATTAATGTTTTATAAAATAATCATATTTTACTTAGTTTATTTTATAACAATTCATATTATCCTCCCAGATCTATCCT
>BHFT01066766.1:0-34812 GCA_004320025.1 Laticauda laticaudata | reverse complement strand
GCGAGCATGGAAGCAACAGTACCAAAGCAGGACCAGCAGCACCAGGAGCACCCACAGGACCAGGAGCACGAGCAGGACCAGGAGCACCACCAGCAGGACCAGGAGCAGTGCCAGCAGAGTAAGCACCATCAGAACCAGCAGGACGAGGAGCAGCGCCAGCAGAGTAAGCACCAGCAGAAGCACCAGCACCAGCACCAGGAGCAGCGCCAGCAGAGTAAGCACCAGCAGAAGCACCAGCACCAGGAGCGGTGCCAGCAGAGTAAGCACCAGCAGAAGCACCACCACCAGAAGCAGCATCAGCAGAAGCACCACCACCAGGAGCAGCATCAGCAGAAGCCCCAGCACCAGAAGATCGAGCCCAGGCAGCAGAAGCCCCACCAGAATCAGAGTCAGGGCCAGGGGGTGGGAGGGTGGCCCTGTCCCTCTTGCCAGGGCTGGCAGCAGATGGCAGAGGCTTCCGTTTCTTTCCCATGGTTGTTGGGTTGCTGGCTGGCTGGCTGGCTGGCTGGCGAGCTGTGTCTGGAAGCAGGTCTTTCCTCTGAATGGTGACCTGCTTGGGAGTGCTTCCCTTTATGTCCATGGGGCTGATGCAATGCATCCTCCCCGCATGCGCAGTGAACGCTAGGCATCCGCTAGGCATCTGCTAGGCTTCCGCTAGGCATCGCTAGGCGTCCGCTCTGCATCCGCTCTTTCCATTCCGCGGTCTGCTTTGCTGCGCTCCCCCGGAAGCCTTGTGGATGTGCCATCCGCTCTCATCTGCTTCCATCTGCTAGGCTTCCGTGGAGCATCCGCTTTCCATCCGCCCTACGTCCTCCCCCCGTCCGTTCCATTCCCTGTTGTCTGCTCTGGTTATGCAAATTTTTGCCCCTTTTGAGAGCGGATAACAACAGATGGAACATTTTTCTCGACCGCTGTGTCCTTTTTACAAACATTTTGCATCCGTCGGCCAGTGTGACAGGGCCTTTATATTTTAAAACTGGACTGGTTTTTTATGGTATAAAGGAACTAAAACACAGGGGTACTTTAGAAGACATTATATATATGGGAGTCTCTGTGGTTAAACTTGGAGAAAGATTAAAAGACAATGTTATTTGAAAATTCCAATCTGGCTATCTACCATTGAAGCATTTTCTTATCCTATAATATACAAAAAGGAATAAACAGTGAGATATGGTGAAATATTGAATGAAAAGGGTGAACTTAAATCCATGCAAAAATGAGAGGAACAAGGTATAAAGATGAATTGGTTTTCATATGCGCAAATACATTCAGGGTATGATAAAGATTCTAAAACAGAAGGTTTCTATGATAAACTGACTGATTTAGATAAGATTTTGACAGGTACTGATGAAAAGTTGATTAAAAAATTGTATGGATATTTATTAGAAATTAAACTAGAAGAAGAACAAGTTAAAGAAACTATGGTTGCTTGGGGAAGAATTTTGAATATGGGATTGATCTAGAGAAATGGCAAAAATTGTGGTCTCAAAATTTTAAAATGACATTGTCAACAGCATATAAAGAAAATTTGTATAAGATGTTTTACAGGTGGCATTTTCCCCCAACAAGAATAGCAAGATGTTCAAGAATAAAACCGAAAAATGTTGGAAATGTCATCAGACACCTGGCTCATATTACCATATGTGGTGGACTTGTGCGGATGCTTAAAAATACTGGACTAAAATCTACACGTGGTTGGAAAAAATGACAAAAAAACATATAAATTTGAAACCAAAGATATTTTATTGGGATATTACCTGAATATATAGTAAAGACTTGTGAAATACCTGATTGTAAGTGTATTAACAGGGGCCAAGATTGTATTCGCTAAAAACTGGAAAAATGAGAAAACACCATCACAAGAGGAAATCATTAAGAAAATATTGGAACGTGCTGAAATGAGCAGATTGACATTTGAAATTAGAGAACAGGATGATAAACAATTTATAAAATTTGGGATCTATTCTATCAATGGTTAGACAATAAAATATAGTAATGAAATATGTAGATTTTTAGAAAATACTAAATATATAAAGATGTATTCGTTCTTTATTATATCTACAAAATGATTTTAGGATAGATGTGGGATGATAATATGAATTGTCACAAAATAAATTAAGTAAAATATGATTATTTCCTAAAGCATGAATGAATAAAAGTATAATCAAATGATTGATTAATAATGATACTAACGTATTTAATATTGGATTGAAAATACGAGATCATACACAATGTAATTGTAATTGAAGACTACGAAATGGAAGCACAAAACAATTTATAAATCAACAGGCACACTGTATGAACATATATGGAAGATGGCCTGATGTTTTTATGTTTTGTTTGTTTATGTTTGTTTTAAAAACCAATAAAAATTTGTAAAAAAAACAATAAATAAATAAATTAAAATTTAAAAGGCAGAGAAGATATCACTTTGGAATAATTTAAGATTTTTTTTTTGTTGTATCATATCTGCCTAAATGGATGAGTGGAACACAGATTTCTATCTCAGTTTGCTTTATGGGTTGTTATCAAACCTCCCACAGCTGGGCAACAGAAAGGAAGCAAGAACTTCACAGATTTCAGCACTGTATACCTTAGTTAGAGATAGATCGAGAAGCTTGGTAGTTGTAAGAATTTCCTACCCTTGTTTATAGTGAATCAGGCAGAGTTACTTTGAATGATGTGAAATGCTTCCTCCCAGGGCTAAATTGCCATTTATGAGATAAGCTGCCAATGAACTTGCCTTCTGTCTCTTTTTTGTTTAACAGATAACAGATTAATAGAGTTGGAAGTGGACCTTCCAGGTAATCTAATCCACTCCCCCCCAAAGCAGGAGACCCTACACCATTTCTGACAAACGGTAGTCCAATCTCTTCTTGAAAGTCTCCAGTGATGAAGCTTCCATAACTTCCGAGGGCAAGCTGTTCCATTGGTTGATAATTCTCAACTATCAGAAAATTTCTCCTTATTTCCAGGTTTAGATTTACCCTCCTTTCCACTCCTTTCCCAGCTTCTTACAATCTCTCAGAATTATTAAGACAGCAAATATAAATATGGCATTGACAGGAAATGCTTATCGGTATTAATTATTTTGTGGAATGTCATTGATGCACCCACCTTTTTCTCAGGCCAGGATAATTTTTGCTTCTGAGGAGTAATTTGTATAAACGCATCACCTGGGGCACCAACTTAAGCTACACTGAGCATTACTATGTAATGCACCAACTTAAGCTACACTGAGCATTATTGATGTGAGTTCAACAAGCAAGAAATTTTGCATGTAAAAACATAGAAATAATATTAAGTATAAGCAAGCACAGAATATCTCAACACTACTATTTTAGGACAAATCAGCCCCCCAAAATAACATAATGAAATAATGGGAAATTCTGGGAATTGTGTTCAATAAAAAGCTTTACTTTCCATTCCAACTGAGCCTCAACTTTCTTCTGTTATAAAGTATTAGAATTCTCTTTTTTTTATTGGGCAAAGAAGTTGCCATTTGCCAGGCCAGTCCTTGACCCATTCATGGTAACCCTGTCTCCTACCATAGGATGGTCTTCATTTTACAAGCTCTCTTCCAGCCTGGGTACCTTTTAACCAGCCCTTCTTCAATGGGGTTGTATATGCAAAGCTGGCGTTCTTCTGTAAGATCCCATATACAAAAAAGGTATTTCCAATTAATGCTTAAACTACGCAATTATATCCAGAGAACAACTGTGAAGGCAACATGGATTTGAAGATCCATGGTGACATTTAACCATCTTAATCTGACACGAAAGCATTGAAGTTCTCGTTCAATTAGCACAAGAACAGGGTCATCTTGACCAAATGCTGCTCAGGTGATTGGGGAGAAATTAAGGAGTTAAGTAACTATTATCAGAGTTTATATAAATTAGGCAAACAGGGCAGGGCAGTTTTAAAGTGTTCCCTTGACTGAACCTGTGGGTTGGGAAGTTTTGAATAAATATGCACTTGGTGTTTGAAGTTCAGAGGACTGCATTAGGATAGAGCACTTCATATGTTCTATTTAAATCTACTGAAACTCTGACTGTTTTTCTATCGAAAACCTAAAGTTAGGCTAGAGAAATACAAGCTATATTGAAGTGGAATCTTTTGCAGGAGATTGTCCCTTTAACCAGAATGAAGGCAAGTGACCCAGCATCATCTAATGTTGCTGTGAATTACTGATGAGTAGGATACAGCTAAATGCGTAATTGCATGTAGGATACAGCTAAATTGCATGTCTGCTTCACAGGAAACTTGAAAGCATTGAATATTATCTCTTGTTTTCCTGCAAAGAGCCCCAAACAAGTGTTTTGAACTGGATACTGAGGCAGACACTGAAAAAAGCATGGCTTGAGAATCATCCGTAATCAGAAGATATTTTTAAAAAAACCTGACAGAAAATAGCCCATTCTTTATCATATGGCACAAATAGGACAGGATACTTCTAAATTTTTGAATGATACAGTCATTTTCACATGTGTGAAATAGAGAAGATGCTGAGGCATCGAGGTATAACTGAATAGCATGCATATTGTGTTGGCTTAATTAGAACATTTTAATGGAAATGTCTTCTATCTTAATATGACAGGGTACAGGAGCAAAAATAGAGATGAGAATATATCTAAATACTGTAAAGAAACAAGAGGATATCATGCTAAAGGAGAAAGATGGCCATTTGGCAATTATTGTAGACTGTTTTATAACTAATACAAGCAAAAACAGGGTTAAATCTTATTATCTCAGAAGAGAAAAAAATTATTTTTCACCCCTATTTCATTTTCTCAGAATCATCCAGCAGGTGTTATAGCCTGCTGCTGGCCTAGCAGCATTCTATGATAGGTTTGCAGAAGATACTGAATGGAAAAAAAAATGTTCACATGTTTAATCATGCAAATCTAAAGTTAGTAGGTATCATGTCATGGATATTTTTTCCTCTCACACACACTATGACAGGGAAGGTTAACTTTTCACCATTTATTATAAGGTAAATAGGTAAGATTTATTTCCACAGACCCTCAAGCCCATATGATACACACACACACATATACACGTGCATACAAAGGATGCTCTGGATCAATCCACTCCTTTATGCAAAGAGTACACTTCCAAATGCAATGTTGGGTTTTGAGCTTCTATAGCAAGAAGAAAAACACTAGAAAAATCCCTCCTTTCCACCATTCTGTGTTTTTTCCCCTTCTACAGCCAGTCTGTACATAAACAGTTGTAAACAGGTGAGAAGTAGTCTAAGCCCAATATAATATACACAATGAGCTGCTAATGCTCTTAAATTCTGCATAAATGCTAAGGATTATTATGATAATTTCTTGTCTCAAGGGAAGAGTATTTGAAGATTAAAATTTATAGCAAATATTTGGAGAGTATTTTGGCAAAAGAGATCATCATGTTCAAGATTCTCTTCACATTACTGAATCTGTCTCTGATATACAGAACAGAACACCTACTGTATCTTTCAATTTACTGTAAATCTATATCAGAAATGATTTCTGGTAGCTGATAGCAATCTGTTACTCATAAAATTCACAACCAAAGTCAAGTGATTTCTTAGGACAATAAAACCTGATAGATGCATTCCAATTCTCCAGTGACTGAAATTTGTTTTCCGAGCCTTTCTTTCTGGAAGTTTGCATTGTTTGGTGGCCTTTTTAATAAGAAATCAGTTAATTTTAATAGAAAATTTCATGGCATTAAAAAAAATACTACTTTGACTGATATACGCCTTCATTTGTTATGTAGATATGTATTTGTACAGATGCTTGTACATATTAAGATAGACATACTTTTTAAAATATGATAAAGAATGTGCTGGAAAAAATATCCCTCTGAGTTCAGTTCCAAAAGTGGGGGAAAAGACACTGGAAACATGTAGGCTGATTGGAAATATGGTTTATTGATGGACAGGACCACATGGGTTTGTAGTTCTGGTGCAGCTGAACACATGTTATTAATATCCTCTCTTGGGCCTTGCCCTTGAGCTTCCTGCTCCTGCGGCAAGAGCATGTATTCTATTGGCTGTAGTCAGACTTCCATGTGGAGTCATGTTTGTCTGAATCAAGTTTGGTGGACCTTGGGATGATGTAATGTCCCCAGGTGATTTCGCGATGTAGTGAGTCCTGCTGTTAGATGGGTAAAGGGCTAATTCTATTATGTCCTGAGGTTTCATGTCTTCATCACATAACCCTGGAGCTGGAAGACTTTTGTCTTGTAGATAGGTTGGACCAGTCTTAATGTGCACCAAATAGCTGCTGGGGGTAGGACCTACAGGAAGCTGCTTTGGCTTTAAAAACATAATACTCCTTTTCTCATCTAGGGAAATATTATATTCTGCCCTTTTAATACTTCCTAGAATATTTCATTCTTCTAGGAGATGGGTGGGTGCTAACTTTCTACAAATGAAATCTAATAATGAAGAAACTATGTCAAACAAATGTAGGTTTTAAATTTTATTTCTACTTCTTCAAGCTTTTTAAACTTTCCAATTCTTCTGATTCTTCCTTTAGCACTTGGAATGAAAATATCTTCTATTTTTTTCCAGAAAAAATATTCTGTTGGATAAATATGAATGTTAAAGACACAAATATTGGAGCTGACTGAGAGGCATTTAATTTCAAAGATCACTTCCAAGAAATATCTCATGAAGCAAGATCCAATGTTTACAAATGCCTTCTTCCAAATGCTATTGAGGGTACCCATGGATTATTTCATAATTATCTTTTGAAAAGATAAAGTTTCTGAGTGCAATGCAAAAAAACAAAAAGGTTCCAGCTTTCAGCTTTCTACTGCTTTCACTTCCTCAGCATCTTTGAATGACTGTAGATGAGGTGAAACACTAATCAATCAGCAATGTAGACTTCTGGGGAACAATGGCAGATAGAAGATAGCTCTGTAATAACCAAGATGGTGGCCTGGTAAAAGAGGAGCCAGTGAATTGATCAGCAACCCTAGATCTCCTGTCTGGATCAAGAAGAGAGTGAGGATTACCCATAGGTTTGACCCACACAAAGTATCTCCATGAAGAAATTAATTAAAAAGAGTGATATCCAACAGGTTTGAGAGCTTTATATCAAGCGGGGTTGTGTGGAGAGAGTTTCCTCCTTTAAATTCCTGGAAGTCTACATCAGCGAAGATCTCACCTGGAAAGTCAACACAACCCAGGTAGCCAGAAAGGCCCAACAGAGACTCCACTTCCTTAGGGTCTTGAGAAAGAACAAAGCAGAACAATGACTGAGGCTTTTATCGATCTGCTATAGAAAGCATCCTCTAACATTGCATTATAATGTGATATACTGGCTTGATATCCACAGATAGAAAGACACTACATACAGAGGGCACAACACAAAACATAGTAGGCTGTCCCCTGATACCACTAGATGACATCGCTAGGGCTTGCTGCCTTAGAATACTGAGGAAAATTCTTAGGGACAACTCACACCTTGGTCAGCACTTCTTCACTCTCCTACCATCAAGTAGGAGATATAGAAGCATCGCCAGCTTCACCAACAGGCTGAAAAACAGTTTCTTCCCGTGGGCTGTCAGACTCCTGAGTGGAAAATAACTTCATGTCAACATAGTATGATAGACTTGTTAGGATGGTTGATTGTGTAAAAAGTTCACGTGGTGGAATAAGATAGTGTGTTTATTAGCAGGATCACTGGGCTAGGGATTTTTCATTTTTGTCTTCACTGTGAGTTGTGTTGGGGGGCTGCACAAAGGGAGACACAGCCAATCTCATTGTACATATATTGTACTCTGACAATAAAGGTTGAGTTGAGTTCTGCAAGAAAATTCTAAGCCACAGTTCTGCATATTCACACATTAGATCCACCTACTTTCTCCCTTAACTACTTCAGAAGGTTGGTATCAACAATTTTGTAGTTAAGAACCTTCTGAAGAGCAGGTTTTATCACACTGGGACAGCTTCTTTCTTTCCTGAATGAAGGAAGTTTTATATAAGTTTAAAAATTAAAAAAAAATCAATTTTTGACAAACAGGAAAAGGGGGTCTAGAATGGTGATTTTGGGAAGGTAAGGAGATGATGGACTTGAAAGAATATTTTCTGTGGGGTGTTTAAATTTTTATAAAATAACATACAAAGATTTCAAAATTAAGAAATCTTCCTGTGAAAAAGTTTTGTTGATTGGAAAGTAAAATTTGACAAGAAGGGACTCTGAAGATTAACTAGAGGATATCAGAGATATTGTGGTTTGCCCTCCCCAAGAAATCACTCTTTTAAACCATTATAATCATCCTTCTGAAATTTATTTCCAAATTTATTTTAATAGGGATCCTTTCTTTATTCTAGGTCACCTTCACAAAACTTTCTAGATAAACATAGTGCCCATCCAGTAGCTCATTTCTTTTCTTGAACAAAACTCCTGAATCTATTTTATATGAAGCTTAGCTTTCAGAAGGGCAGGTTTGTTTTCAGATTTCATAACTTTTTTTAAAAAAAAATGCCTTGCTCCTCCTTTTTCTTTCTTTCTTTATTTTTTTTCTTTCTATCTTTTTTAAATCAAATTTTGAAGGTTTTGCCACAGGTCCCATCTGGGTTAAACTTGTAGTACTTTTAAAAAAAATACTGCCTGATTCTTACAAGCTGTCAAGAAAATGAAGATGATAGCCATCTGATGATTCCAGGTAATTATCAGGGAGATAGATCAATGAAGATTTGGAACTCAGATTGTATGGGAAGGCCCCAGAATGTGTCCAAGATAAAGTGAGTACCAAAGCACCAGATCTGGACTGTGTGCAGTACTGGTCTCTGTGAGTGAATCAAACAAAGTAGGATGGAAATAGGTACCTCATTCTCCAGCATAATCATTCCTACTCTGATTATGTCTAGACAAGTTAGAACTTGTCTTATGTTCTTGAGCTAGTTGGGTATTTTAAACAAATGTTTGTTTGTTTGTTTCTTTTATGTTTGTTTGTTTATCTGCTTATCTTGCCTCAAGTGAGTAGCCCAAGCATTTCTTCTAGGTCTTTTTCCCTTCTCTTTTTTAATATTTTGTTTTATGTTATTTTACTGAACTAGGAAATACAGTATATTACAGGAAACTGTACTAAGCCTATCGTGCTCTGTTCAGCACAACAGAACGTATCTTATCCCTGGAAAGCTCAAAGCATCAGGAAGGAAAAAGGATACCAAACATGAACATGTGCTGAATATCATCAGAAACCATGTACCTTTGAGGAATCTCCACATCTAAGAACCATAAACAACTTGTTAAGACACACAATTACTGAATAGCACTAGCAGCAAGTGCTTCCCTTGATGAAACAAAGAACACAAGGCAGCAATAAAAAAAGAGCACAAAGCAACTAGACCCAGAAGGTTATTTTAGAAGAAGTAGGGAGATGAAAAAGGGACATGCTTGTAACAGTTCAGTTCTCATATCAAGGATCACTGCTCAAGGCACTTCCCCAGCATTATAAATTGTTAACGGTTTACTCTGCATGCTGGAAGCAGCTCTCATTTATTTTGTAGCAGGCTATACCCTGTTGATTTAAAAGCTGAAAAACAATGCTATTTGTTGCCAAATACATACTAGAAAACAGCATAATTCTTCTATAATAGTCTCAACCAAACATAACCCTTTTTTGATTGTCAAACTTTGATTTTTCTACTTTTATGTATAAATTGAATCACCAGCCATAACCAAAACTACCATCAGCCACAGTTTGTTCTCAACATAGGTTACAGTTTTGTATTTATTTTCTTCCTCTCCTATACTAGTTCAAGGTGTTTGTTTGTGTACATATCCCTAATTCTTAGACTCAACAGTGTGCCAATTATCACACAATAACCAAAATTCCACAAGTTGATGAAACAATGCTTAGGAAAGTTTAGTACATATTACAGCCCTATATGAAAGGGAAATGCCAGAGGTTCAAGGTGGTTTTTGAGAAGGCTGAGGAAAGGGGTTTTATTGCTCATGCATGTTGGATAATTAAGAAAGCCAAAGAATAGCAAAAGAAGTCCATATTGCCCATGTTGATTGTAGAAAGGCTTTGTACTGTGTTGACCAAGTAAACTGTACAATGTCCTTAGGAAATGCTAAAACATCTCATTGTCTTCCATGAAAAAACTAAAAAAAAACAGGACAGGATACCAAAGTATCCTGGGATGAGACCAGGCTATAGTCTCTTTCCTTATTTATTTAACCTACATGCTGAATAAATATTAAGGGAGGACAGAAGAAGAGAAGAACGTTGTTTTAAAAAGGAAAAAAGAAGCAACAGGAATCTATGTTATGCTAAACTGATAATTGAAAATGCCAATGATCAGCAAGTTCTAGTAATGAAAATCAAGAAACAGAGATTTAAAATATGAGACTAAGTTCAACTATAGGGAAGGTCAGAGTTATGAAAACTGTGCAGCCTCAAAAGTGACAGTGAAGGCATTAAAGTAAATAGCTTCTGCCTTTTATAATCAACACTGAAGGAACCAATACTCAAGACATTCAGGGTGATACAGATTAGCATAAAGAGCCATGAAGATCTTGGAAAAGGTACTTGGATGCTAATGCTTTGTGTATACCTTCCAAGATCACAATCATGCAGGCAATTATTTTTCCTGTTATTGACTATGAAAGTGAAAGTAAATAAATGGATAACAGTGCCAATGGATACACCAAGGACAGATGATCCCAGAGAAAGTCAATCTATGCAGTCACCAAGAGAAGAAAACAGCTTGATAACACATTATCAAATCAATTTTGGAAAACACTGTGGATATTGTGTAACCATCTCCAAAAATGTTATCAGGAAATATCTAGGGCCTTTCCAGGTGTGTAAATGACAACACCAATTACTGGCCACTCATTGGACCCAAGTCATTATATTTTAGGATTTCTATAGGCAGAGGATCTGAATCTGTGATTTATGATGAATGCTTCGTCAACACTACTTTGCTAACTTCATTTATATGTTGTAGAACTTGCAGAAAATATGTGGACTTGGCCCTGCTAAAGCTACCACCATTGTACTCCACTTCATAGAGCCAAGTTCAAAAGAGAATTAAATTTGTGTTTTATATGTACTCTAATTTGTAAGATAAAAGCCCCCAGGAAATTTTCAAGTGTTTGCCAAAAATCCCCAACAACTTGTCAACAACAATTAGTTATTAACATTCAAACAGTTATACAAAAGCAAACTCCATGATGTTCCAGGTACTTAATGGAAGGTTCCTTTTTCTCTACAAAATGCAAAATCAGCTATTTCTTTTGGTCATAGAAAAAGCTTTGCAGCAGACATTTTAGTTTGTAGCTGATTATGCCATTAAACAACAAAAACCAAGATTCTCTCTGTGTGGCATCTTAGCCAGCATTATTTTATTCAAACCCTATTATTAGTGCCTCATTTTTTAAAGTCTTTAAGTCACCCACATAATTAGTTAACGCAAATAAAGCATCACACACTAAGAATCTTTCTCTAAAGATAGTTTACATTTTACATACAATATTATACTATTTGTTCCCAATGAGATGCTGACATTTGCTGTGCTAGCATGGAGTATAAAGTGAATCTGTAAACAGACTGACTATGTCAGTTGTATATTACACAGAGGTAGTTTTTCTTTCATTCTTTGTACATTTAGTAAAAACTCAGTGACCCAAAATTGTCTTCTTAAGAACAACCATACTTCCAGAATAAGTAAAGCCAGTCAGGAAAAACAGCCATGGAATGTCAAAGACACATTCCCAAAAAAAATCTGTCAGACTTATTGGCCACTAGTCTTGGAACAGTTAGAAGTCCAAACCTAGGATAAAAGGGATTTCCAAACATCAGTTGAGGGATGATGGGAGATTATTTTATATGTGCAAGTTATCAAAGAACACAGAAAGTACAGAAGCCCCCAAAATTTCATTCTAATCAAACTTAAGTGATTTTTTTTTTTTTTACAACNACTTAAGTGATTTTTTTTTTTTTACAACATTGCAGAAGGCAGGTTGTCCCTGCTTTCTATCATTTTTTATTTTTGTTAACCAATAGATTTGTGTGTGGGGGGGGTTTATGGGTTTCCTTTCCAAGTACTAACCATAATGGCTTTTCAAAATCCACTGTGTTTAGCTAGGTGCTTCCATCTAGCTAGGCTTTAAGAATCCATAACTACTGTATTCATTGAAGGTCTGGAAATATATGGGAACTCAAGGAATGTTATGAAATCTTACTTTGGGGGTCATTTGATATCTTCTCACATAAAATCAAAATAGGCAAAGTAGCATAGTTCTAACCATACAACTTTGAGATGCTCGGTTATATACCACTGGAATTTTCAGGAAGTATATAGATACAAATACAGATGACAAAAGAAGGAGGCCCTTCCATATTTATGAAATTTTAGGTCTGATGCAACAATGTTGCTGTGGGATTTTCTTGAAAAATCCTGAAACAAAGAAGAGAGAGGCATGTAGAAGCAGGAAAATGGAGAGATATCAGATCAAATGCACTGAATCATCTTACATATCATCACATCCAGGCCTGGCAGTTTCATATATTTGACACTTTTCTTAAAACATTCTCAGTAATGCTGTGGACGCCAATCTTATAACAAAGATATTGTTTAAAAAAGAAGAAAGTTTGTTCCACAGCAATATGCATGTGCCTGTGTACATAAAACATACATTTCACAATGCACTATTATGGCTAGTGATTACAAGTCACTTGTATAATTGTCACTTTTTGGTCTTCTCTGTTGAAAATTGTTTTCAATTAAATAAGGTAACTATGCAAAAAGAAGAGAACTTCAGCTCCAGTGTGCATTCATGTTCTCTTCCTGCTGGATGATATATTTAAAAGTGCACCATAAAGTCAATAATTCCCGATGGTTTAACTGCAAGGCAAGAAGATGAAAAAGAAGCCACCATTCTTTGAAGACAGGGAAGACAAATCATTTGAGTAGGCTAAATCTCCTTTGGATTTTAAAGTCTATACTCTGCTGACAGCAACATAGTCTTAAGGTTTCAAAACTGGCCTCTCATCCTTGGCTTTATTAGATCCTGCCACTTCAGAGACCATCAACTGGTTTGATCAGCCTGAGAAGCTTTTCTTTTTCTGAAAAAATTATATCTCATCAGAATCTATATCTATTTTCACTTGCCAGTCACAAAAGTGTACCAGAAGGGAAAGGATGAGGAGCACTATTTAACTTCCAAAATTAAAAGGGTGGAAACCTACTGAGTTCAAGTCTAATTTCTAGTGCAAAATCCTTTTCCGCATTTGTAAATAAAATTATAGATACAACTGGATGTTCGTTGTAATTACAAAAGTTTAAGAAGCAGTTAGCTCAAGTAAAAAGAAATTGGTTTTATTGACCTGCTACCATGGTTGCCCCCCTGCCCTTCTCATTACCCCTCAATTTTTAGCTATGTATATCAGAAGATATACAAAAGTCCCATAAGAATTTATAAGCACTTCCCTTCCACTATCAGAAAGAGCTTAAGGGAAATGCAATTTGTGGAGTCCTTGGTGCTCTCTGACCTTGGTTATTTGCTTGCTGACATTTTGCAATCCAGCAAAGTAACATTTTTAGTGCTAGAAGGAATAGAATTTTCTCTCTGCTTCCACAGTAACTTTACCTTTCAAGGTTGGTGGGGTATTGTTTTCTCCTTGGTAGTATCTTGATTAGACAATGTTTATTGCCTGATTGTCTGGTGTTAAAGCCCATGTCACACTGCACCAACGGATGGACAGAGGATGTAAAATGGAGAGAAACACTTGCCATCCATTGGTTAATGCGATGCTTCCGTTCTGTACTCACTGCGTCCGTTTTCTTCCTCTCTATCCGTCCAGCATCCGTCGACTGAGGTTCCATCCACTCAAAAAGTTTTGAGCTGCTCAAAACTTCTGAGCAGAAAATGTATCCAATGCATCTGTTCTGCATCCGCTACGCACACGGGGAACATCCATTCTGCATCAGTCGGCATCCGTTACGCGTCAACTACATCCGCTAGGCATCCGCTGCGCATCCGCGCAACTCAAATCCGCTCCAGCGGAAAGCGGACACAGGAGGAAGTGAAATGGACACGGAACGGACGCACAGCATTAGTAGCACGGACGGAGAAAGAATGAAAGCGGATGCAGCTCGTAAACAAAGCATTTAAAATGGAAAAAATGTTTGCAGAGGGGATCTATCTTGGATATTAAGGATGTCTAGAGGATGCCTAGAGGATGCAGAGAGGACACATAGTGGAAACTATATTGCCTATAAAAAGGGGAAGCAACTCACCTGGAACTCACTTTCAGTCCAGCAGCCCTGCTGTGCAGACCTCTGCAGCCTTCATCTGGCTCTTCTCTTCCATATCATGTGTGGATGATTGATTACATTGTTCTTGATAATAAAGGGCCATAGGTGTGGCACCTGGAGGGTGGACCATACAGTCCCACTTGTTTGCACTGGAGGCTTATCTATCCCACATCTATTACCCATCCAAAAGGTTATCCCTGCCCTCCCACTGCTATCTTAACCCATCCCAAAGGTATCCCTGCCCATCCCACAGGTATCTTAACCCATCCCAAAGGGTATCCCTGCCATCCCACAGGTATCTTAACCCATCCAAAGGTATCCTGCCCATCCCACTGTTATCTTAACCCATCCCACAAGCATCGCAAAGGCTTAAACCATTTCTAAAAGTTTCCACCAAGACTTTATTGAAAAAAATAAATGAAGCAAGTGTGTGAAGCAAAGATAATCTTTATTAATAACAAACTGTAAAAGAAAAATGACCCAAGTCAAGTGTCCAAATAAGTCAACAGGTAGCCACCCAGTCTCTGGCACTCTTCTCGGTCACTCGGAGGTGTGCAGGTGCTGTGGAGGTGGCTGGTGCTGGAGTGCTGGTCTGAGTGCCACTGGGGTGCCTGGCCTGAGAGGACAACAGGGGATGGTTGTGTTGAGGAAGCTCTCAGACAGCTGGCTCAGCCCCGTGATGTTGAGAGCCCCTTTCTCCATGCCATGAGGTGTCAGCCCCAGTACCGATGACAAGATGTACTGAGGCTGGGCTTGGCTGTGAGGTGGAGGAAGGAGCACTGTAGTGGGGCTGTCTGGTCTGCAGCTGGGTGAGGACTGGCGTCGGTGGCATCAGTGGCATGGGTGACATCAGTGGCATCAGTGGAACCGGTGGCAACGGTGGTGTCCGATGAACCTGTGCCTGGACTGGGAAGGGCTGCTGCCTGTGCTGCTGGACCTCCTGGTAGACATAGCCTTGGAAGGTGAGGCCTGTGGAAAGCCTTGGAATGGGAGTGACATCACCTGGGGTGGAGGAGCAGACCCGGACTGGGTGGGAGCAGGTTCATCTTGGTCTGGAGGGTGTGAAGAAGATCGGTGATCCTGTCCTTCACCACCTGGTACGGGGTTCGCCATGTCCATGAGGGTCTGGTTCAACATAGGTGAGGAAGGGCTTGCGGTTGGAGGATGAGGAGTCAGTGTTACCAGCTGAGAGAGGAGATCTACGCTGCTCCTGATGGTGTCTCTTACTCCAGCAGGACAGTGTGGCTCTGGCCCTCCTGTCTGGCTTTCTGCCTTTCTGTGGAGGTGGAGCTGGGGGTGGATGCGGGTTTAGCTGTGGTGGAAGTGCCATCTCCTTTCTCCCACTGCATCAGGGGGTCCTCCACGCGCTCCGCCATGGGTAGTACAGCTTTCGGGGGGTTCTCCGTCGTGGCAGCTCCACAGATACCTGCCTGGAGACAGGAGCTGACTCTCTGCCGAAGAGGACTGGCTCTCAGCAGGCTGCCTGAGAGAGAGGGTTGTGAGAGGGGCTGCTCCTCGGTGGAGGATCTCACCCCGCAGGAAGCTGCACTTGGCCATGACGTAGGTCTCTCTGTCCGTCAGCTTGACACGGCCTGGCCAGATTTCTTTGAGGTGCAGTTTCCATACCCGGTGTGCATGTGCTTCCACCAGCCGAGGAGCACCTCCGAAGTGTAGCCCAGGATCTCCGCCTTCTCTCTCCAAGCAGCCTGCTTCCTTTTGGTGTCCCTATAGAGCCTGTGTCGCTTCCGCCATAGATACTCATTCTCTCTCAGCCACTCCAGCACCTCATCCTCATGTTCCTCTTCGATGTTGTATTGCCTCCTCTCCCGTTCTCGTGTATGCCTCTTCCTCCCTTTGGCAGGACCACATGGGGCCTCATCAGAGGGCTCCCAGGCTGTAGGGGCTGCTCCTCCACACCAGCAGCAGCAGCAGCAAAAGTAGGACCAGCAGGACCAGCAGCTGCAGCAGCACCAGCAGGACCAGCAGGACCAGGATCAGCAGCAGCAGCAGAGTAAGCACCAGCAGTGCCAGCAGGACCAGGAGCACGAGCAGGACCAGCAGGACCAGGAGCACCAGACAGGACCAGGAGCACCAGCAGGACCAGCAGCACCAGCAGGACCAGCAGCACAAGGAGCAGCGCCAGCAGAGTAAGTACAGCAGAAGCATCAGCACCAGGAGGCAGCGCCAGTAGAGTAAGCACCAGAAGAGCACCAGCACCAGGAGCAGTGCCAGCAGAGTAAGCACCAGCAGAAGCACCACCGCCAGAAGCAGCTTCAGCAGAGTAAGCACCAGCAGAAGCACCACCGCCAGAAGCAGCATCAGCAGAGTAAGCACCAGCAGAAGCACGCACCCCGCAAGAACGCAGCATCAGCAGAGTAAGCACTTCAGAAGCACCACCGCCAGACGCAGCATCACGCAGAGTAAGCCCAGCAGAAGCACCACCGCCATAGCATCATCATCAGCTCCTCAGAAGCAGGAGCAGCAGAGCCCCAGCCCCAGAAGAGCGAGCCCATGCTGCAGAAGCCCCAGCAGAAGCAGAGTGAGGACCAGGGGTTGGGAGGGTGGCCCTGTCCATCTAGCCAGGGCTGGCAGCAGATGGCTGAGGGTTTCTGTTCTTCCCCATGGTTGTGGGGTTGCTGGCTGGCAGGCAGGCAGGCAGGCAGGCTGGCAGGCAGGCTGGCAGGCTGGCTGGCAGGCAGGCAGGCAGGCAGGCAGGCAGGCAGGCAGGTCTTTCCTCTGAATGGTGACCTGCTTGGGAGCTGCTTCCCTTTATATCCGAGGGGCTGATGCAATGCATCCTCCCCACATGTGCATTGAATGCTAGGCATCAGCTAGGTATCCGCTAGGCATCCGCTAGGCATCCGCTAAGCATCCGCTAGGCTTCCGCTCTGCATCCGCTTCATCCGTCGGCGTCTGCTCTGCATCCACTCTTTCCGTTCCGCATCCGCTTTGCTGAGATCCCCGAAAGCCTGCGGATGTGCCATCCGCTCCATCCACTTCCATTTGCTAGGCTTCTGTGGAGCATCGCTTTCCATCCGCCTACGTCCTCCCCCCATCCCGTATCCTTTCCATGTTGTCCGCTCTGGTTATGCAAATTTGGGGCACTTTTGAGAGCGGATAACAATGGATGGAACATTTTTTTCGTCCTTTGTCCTTTTTACAAACGTTTTGCATCCATCGGCCAGTGTGACAGGGCCTTAATCCCTATTTATCTGGCTGTTGTTTGCTGGCAAGGTGGTGTTCTTGTCTTTTTGTTTCTTTTTTTTAATTCCCCCCTTTTTAATAGTGGTGTAAATGTTGTTTATCTCTATGTGCCTGTTGATGGCTGACTTGTCTGAATATCAAGTTTCCAAAACTTCCTTAAGTTTTTGAATTAGCTTGGTCTAGAATGCTCACACTTTCCCAGTGTAAATTATGGTTGAGTTTGTCTGTGTATTGTGAAATTAAACTGTTTTAACCATGTCATCTCATCTCTAGTTCATGGATGAGCTCTGCCAGTTTTCTGCTTGTCTGTTCTACATAGTGGCTACTACAGTTTTTAGACTATTATGTTGTAGATGACTCTTATTCTGATTTTTACTCGTACTCTTTGTAAGAGTAGACTCTTACTCTTTGCATCTGATACAAAGCTAAATCCAAAAATGTGAAGCAATGGAATGATTGATTGAACACTGGATTTCATCAGTGCAGTCCTGGTTTTGTAGAATCTACAGATTACATTTCAGAGAACTGTGTGTAGGCTACAGCTTGTCCAAGTGTAGATTCATGCAAAAGCCCCAAAGTGCCCAAAACTCACATAATAATTGAATTATATAACTAGGTTACTATGTATTGAAGGATACTTAGATATTTCTATAAACTTTTAGTCATCCCTGGCCTGTTCTTGAGTTGCCATAGGCAAAGGGAATGGGAAAATGAACATGCAGCTGTGGCAAGGCAGCATGTCATTCATAACAAAAGCACATTCCAGCCATAGCTCTGTCAAGGCTGTCTCCAGGGTTACACACAGTGTGACAGAGGGGCGTGATCTCTACAACCCATGAAAACTATCAGGTCAGGTCGGAACCCTGAGACTATAATAAAGAAATGGGGGGAATTGTATTCATATTCTAGGGTGCTCACCTTTAGTTTACAGGTACATATGGGAGTTATCCCTTCATGACTCAGTTACCATGGCAATTAGCATGAGCATTGTGGAATTTGAAAATACAAGTTTCTATGTGATTGCTAGGAGTTTAAAAATGACTGGATGGCACATAATAACAATAGCACTTAGACTTATATAGCACTTCACAATGCTTTATATCCATCTCTAAGCAGTTCACGGAGTCAGCATATTGCCCCTAACAATCTGGGTCCTCATTTTACTGACCTCAGAAGGATGGAAGGCTGAGTCAATCTTGAGCCGGTGAGATTCGAACTGCTGGCAGTTAGCAGAATTAGCCTGCAATACTGCATTCTAATCACTGCACCACCAGGACTCTTCATCAAATAATCAAAAACATGAAACACTGTATAGTTTAATTAATATTATTCTAGTTTAATTTAGTTTAATTTTTCAAACCACTTTCTCTAAAAACCAATATACAATTTTTAAAATGGTACATAAATGACTCAATTATCAATTTTCAAGCAGTAAATTCTGATATCAGAATGAATGCATTTGTCTTACATAACTTAAAAAATGTAACAGTATGTATACAGATTTGCACATATCTCCTCTCTTTAAAATCTCTTTCATACTTTCTCTGATGTCTACCCTTTCAGAAGAGAAATTATTGATAGTACTAGCCAACATTCCCCTTTCTAAAGCAACTTAATCCTTCAAATATCAACCCTGATCAAGGTGGGCTGCTGGGGGTTCGCAGGGGTTTGGGAGAGGCCCTCGCTAAGATTCTGCGTAGCTCAGAGAACCCCCAAATCCCACTCCTGGCCCTGCCCTGCCCACCCCACCCCACCCCGCCCCTTACAGGAGTCCCCACATGGCCATTTTGGATGCAGGTAAGTGCAGGGCAGGTGCAGAGGCTCAGGGAGAGTGAAAAATGGGCTTACCAGAAGTTCAGGAAGTCTGGAAATGGGCCCATTTCTGGCTTCCAGAGAGTCTCTGGAGCCCAGGGAAGCCATTTTCGCCCTCCCAAAGGATCAAGGAAAGCCTCCAGAGTCTGGGGAGGGCAAAAATTCCTCCTCCACCATGGTGCAGGAGACCAACTAGGCCATGCCCACCATAGCCACGCCCACCCAGCAACCAGGCAGAGAACCTGTTGCTAAAATTTTTGAAGCCCACCCCTGACCTCCTCGATTATTTGAAACTGACCCCTTCACTGGTGGCAAATTGCTCAGTCCACACAAAGACATTCAATGTGAACACCCTCAATGTATTCTGCAAGCTGAAAAGCTGGTTAAAACCAATAGCTGAAGAAGCCAGTGTTGGAATTAAAACAAGCCTTAGGAAGGGGAAGAAGAAAAAAGAACTGTTGATATAATTGACAAAGAAAAACTGCCTTCCCTCTCCTCCTCTAACCGAAATGAACCAGCAGGGCTTGGAAAATGCTGTTTTTACTACTGTGCACTCCCCTCCCCATGGCTCTCATCAAGTACAAATAATGTATGTGGCCACAACCCCTTAGACACAGTAGGAGGCTTTGTTACACTTAGTTCTGCTCTCAATTCTGTCACAGCGATCCCAGCACCCAGAGGCTGTAAACATTCTTTTCCATATGCTTAGAAAGGGTAACTGGAAACGAAACTACACTAGTGAAGTGCAACATGCAGGAAAAACAGGTTTTCCAAGGAATCTGGCCATCTGTTTGGCATCCTCCCCTTCTTTATTCAAAGTCTTAAATATGGGTAAGGATTTCATAGGGTGTCCTCAAACTATCCTGGAAGCTCTTGCTTGGCTCTCCTTCATGCAATTCCTGGTCTCATCTTAATGGATCAAACACCTTTACAGGATCATTTGGTCAAGCTGTTGCTCATTTCCCCCCCCCCCAAAAAAAGCCTGCTNTTTCCCCCCCCCCCAAAAAAAGCCTGCTTTTCATAACAAAGCACAGTTATTAGATCTCTTTGAATGTACAATTAGTGGCAACAAATGACTGGAATACATTAGCCATGCAGGGGATGTTTATAATATAATAAGGAAGGGGTAGGAAAGAGAGTTTCAGAGAAAAGCTGCCAGACTCACCAAGTTGAACTGCCCTCTGCACCTATTTAATCCACCAATCACAAAGACCCCAAACCCTATTACCCTGGCTTTTCTTTCTCTCTGCCCCCTGCTGAACCTTAATATTGAAAAATTCACCCCCTGGGAAAGCACGTGCTTCTACAGTTTTTGTTTCTTCTCTTTTCTATTATCCAAATGTCATATTTTGCCTGACAATTTACAATAGCCCAGCTATTTTATTTTTATATTTTAAAACCTTTATGCAAATCATCTTGATGGCTCAGCTACCTCAAGTTCTTGCATTAATGCCAAGTATTATTCACATATAAAAATTCCATTTAAATCCCATTAAGGTGCTGACATAAATCCCAACAAACTAGAAAATACACAGTTAAGGTGGGACATGGCATATGTCTTCCACTCTCTTCCCTATATAAGGCACTGCAGAAGAAGGAAACGATTAAAGTGTCACCCAACTGAATCACGATATTGTTTTGTGTGGTGTTTTTTTTTTTTAAATCCATCCCTTAAGAGATACTGTTTGCTTTTGGGGGAACTGCTGATAGTGAAGTGTTTTATTGCAGGATCAGATGGGACACCAAAGGCAACTGTTAAGCCTAGAAAAGTCACTTTGAAGAATGGTCAGTTCTCAGTCGAACACTTTTGGCACTTGAAAGCATGTTATGTAAAAGGGAAATAAGAAAGGAATAGCGTGAATGTGTTAAAGCTCCATCTTTGGCATTTCCAGTTTGTTCCTTTATGATGAAATAGTCATGTTTTAATTATTTCATTGCAATGATTTATTATTTCCCAGTGTTCCTCCAAAACCTCAGGGCAAGGTACACGATTCTCCCCTTTCGTTTCGCTACCTTTTGAAGTAGGGATACATATTGTTCATAATCACCCCATGTCATTTTCTCCTTAGGATGATTCTAACTGGTCTGATGGCACAGCTGGCAAAGTACCTTTATTATTATACCAGCAGATGAGTTACTTTCAATTAATTGATTGCCTTCTGACAGTAAAGGCTGCTGTTCTTGTTTAAACTTGGCGTCCTTTCCTCATGTCTTTTCATCCCCCAGTAGAAACCCTGCTAAATATTTAGTTTTTTAAAAACTAGATCAGGCCATGTAGGATTGTGGCTATATTATTTCAGATAAACTGATGATTTCATGATGGGAAAGAACCACCCCAAGAAACAGAATCTAAAGCTCATAGAAAGCAATGTTGATTATTTTTTTCTGGTTTTCACCCATAAAGCTTTGCCCACTTTCTTTTATATGAATCTTGTTGAATAAAACCCTGCTTTATTCCTCATGCCTGGTTAATTATTGAATGCAGTGGCAAGGAACAAACTTTTTTAGCAAGTGGACATTTCCATAAGAGCAAAACCAGAAATATTAATGTATATCACAGAGGATGGACAGGTTCAGGGTCAGGTTAATGAAGGGTGGATTGAGAAGTTGAAGACCATATCAGTTGTTCAATGGCCTGTTTGGGCTTTTCAATCTCACTGAAAGGAGGCAACTTTTCATAGGCATCTTCTGGAAAGACAGGCAGTCTGTAAGGGTGGAGCTTGGACCACAACATCACAAGACATGTTTCGAACCTCCAGATTCAGTGAACAATCAATGTTTCTCTTGATAAGCTGAGTTAGTAGAGTGAAAAGAGCAGCAAAGTTAGACATTAACTTGCAGGGAAAATTGACAGAGCCTAGGAATCACTTTCAATCTTTGGTAATGTGAAAGCGCTCCCTTAGTCAAAATGAATTGTACTTTAGCCAGATTTATATGTTTTCCTTTAAATGAGTTGTCATATCTGAAATACCAATACTAATTGGTTCATAGTCAAAACAAGCTGATCCATCTGTGTAGCCACCTGTGTGGCTTTGATTCTGGAGGTGTTGGCTAATTAATGGTTGAATTCTACTTCTCAGGTGCTACAAATTCTCCTCCCACTTTTGTGGAAATAGTGGAGAAAGCAATCAAGATTCCCTTCCTATCTTTTAATTGAAGCTTCTCAAAAATCAACATGGCATGACTTACTCAAATATATTTGGTGTAAGCCTTACACACATGATCAGTTTTTATCGTCCTGACAACGTTAGCAGGTGCTGATTGGATTTATATACCAAAACATCCAGCATTCACCAAATGTATACAATTCTCAGTAACGAAATGCAATGCAATGCTCTCATTCAGACACATTGTTAAACAATTATTTAGAAGTAAACTCTGAGTATTCTGCATCCCCATAAATGTCAGTGAATGGAGATGGAATCATTTTCCTCTGTATAAAACTAATACTGTTCCTTTGATATATCTAATCCTAAACCAGCTGATTAGACTTAATCATTGTTTGGAAAACAAGACAAATTAAAACTATAGTTTACAATCCAGCAACTTACTTTTTAATAATTTTATTAAAAGTCTTTTAAGGAACAAATATAAAAGAAGAAAAGAAAAAGAAAAGAAAAAAAATCAAAGAGTAAGAAAATGCAAGAATGGAAAAAATAGTTTTAAAAATAGGAAAGAAAAAAGCACAATGTGACTTCTGATCTTTACAGTAGTTGTAACTACAATTATAAATTTATCTCTTTTTCTAAAGTTTCAACATAGTCTCTCCTTTTTTATCATCTATCCTGCCTAATCATCAAAACTTTAAATCATAAGTTTATTTTTTTCTCCAAAATGTTTCCAGTCAGCAAAAAATATTGATAATTGTCTTTTATTTGATCAAAGCAGTCAATTTGGCCATCTCAGAAGGTACCATCATCTTCAAAAACCATTCCTCCATTGTAAATACTGCCAAATCTTTCCATTTATGTGTATACAATAATCTTATGCAGTTATTGTATACAAATCTAAAGTTCCATGGTAGTTAAAATTATCTAATCCCTTTCCAGCTCTCTGTTTATAACTTCTGCTTTACTTTGCAAAATGCCCACTTTACCATTACTTTGTTTTCCATCTCCTGGCACTTGTTCTACTGAGCTTTCCGTCTTCTTGACTTCTTCTTTCATCTCCTCTTTCATCTTTACAAGACTTTCATCCATTCTTTTTTCAAAAGCTGTCAATTTAGTATCAAATGACTTTGTCAATTTAGTATAAAGTGATTCAGCTAGCACACCAGCCCAATTCCTTAAAGATTTTCTGAAGTAAATTTGGTGTAATCTCTCTCTCTCTCATTTTCTGTCTGTATGTCTGTCTCTTATTTCATTATTTTTTACTTTTTAATTAATAAATTAAAAGAGAAAAACACAAAAATAAGTGAGAGTGATACATACATTGTCAAAGTAAAGGAATATGTGTGTGTGTGTATATATGTATAACAAAGTGAAAAAATACAATATTATTTGTCACTATAACAAGTTACAATTCTATATATACTGATAGTCATCAACTTAAAACCATTTATTTATTGAAAATTTGAAGTCACTGAAAAAAGTGACTTATGACCATTTTTACACAACTTATGCAGCTCCCCATGGTGACATGATCAAACTCAGATGCTTGGCAACCAGCATGTATTTATTACAGTTGCAGTGTCCTGGGATCACGTGATCATCTTTTGTGACCTTCTGGCAAGCAAAATCAATGGGGAAACTAGATTCCTTTAACAACTGTGTTACAAAGTTAATAGCTGCAGTGATTCACTTAACTGTGAAAGAAAGGTCATAAAATGGGGCAAAACTCACTTAACAACTGTCTTGCTTAACAACAGACATTTTGGACTCAACTGTGGTTGTTCTGTCCTGAGAACAGAAGTAATCGAGACTGGTGTTCATCAAACAGCTCTTTATTCTTAACTAATTCAGTGACTTTGGAGCAGAACATTGTTGGAGCCGCAGCAGCCCTTTTTATAGTGATGTTGGATGTTAATAAGTCCTTAATGTTTTGAAATGCTGCTTGTTCTCGGTGACCCCAATTCCAGACAGTTTTTTTATCTAATAGCTGATGTAATGGCTCTGCTACGGTTGCCTTTTTTCAGTGGGGTGTATCCCTTTCTCATCTATAAGGTAGCCTAAGAATTCGACTTGATTGGTGGCTAGTTGACATTTTCTTTTTTGACTTAAAGCCCTGCTTCCCTAATCTTTTGCAAGACTTCTCTCAGTCTGTCTTCTAATTGATGTTGTTTTTCGCGGATACTAATACATCGTCAAAATAGGGAACGACCCCTTTTAGTCCATTTAGAAGGCGTTCCATTAGGCTTTGGAAAATGCCCGGGCAACGCTAATGCCAAATTGAAGTCTGTTGCATTTGAATGCCCCTCTGTGCGTGACTATAGTCTGTGCTTCTGCAGTTTTCGGGTCAACCGACAGCTGTTGGTATGCCTGTGCAAGGTCAAGTTTCGCAAAACATTTTCCTCCCAAATGAATGCAACAGATGTTGAACTACTGAACAGGGTACATGCTTTGCTGGAGTGCATGAATGAGGGTGCGCTTCAGTCACCACAGATGGTACTGACCATCTGGTTTGACAGGAGTCACGATGAGAGTTTCCCACCTGGCATGGTCGATTGGCTCTAACACCCCTTGTGCAATGAGTTTGTTAAGTTGCTCATCTATTTTCAGTTTTAAGGCAAAGGGGACACGTCTGGCTTTAGCCTGATGGGAGCTATCTTAGGTGTTAGGCTGAATGTTATAGGGGTCCCTTGTACTTGCCTAGGGTCCCATCGATACGTCCTGGAACTCCTTCAGCAGGCTCTCCTCCCAATCACTCTCGGTGACGCTGTTGAATTCTGTCACTCCGATTCCCAAGGGCATGAACCATTCAATTCCAGCAGGCTAGGGTGATCATGGTCGATGATATCAGAGGAAGTACTTTCAGTTGATTTTTGAATTCTATTAGAAAATGTCCAAGACCCACTACTGGGATTTGGTTTCCCTGTTAATCTTCCAGTTCTCTTCGCTTAATTGTCTGGTATCAATTTCAGATGACAGATATTATCCGGAGTCTACTTTCCATTTCACAGGGCTTTCCTTCAATTTTTACGTTTATTCACACCTTTTTGTGTTTGCTCCCTGGCATTTCTATGATTATTGTTTGGTGTGTTCTTCTTGTCGTTCATTCCACCAGCTTCTGTTCTCTTGGTTCCATCGGCTTCCGGCTTGTCTATCTCTGTTTCTGGGGGTGCTGCCGCGTCTTTTTGGACTATAGCTCTTTTTGTTCCGGCAGACCCTTGCAATGTGCCATTTGCACAAAATCTGCAAATGGCAACCAGGAATCTGCATTTGGAGCACGGGTGGGCCCTCCACATCCAGCACACTGGAATTCTCTCCTCCTTCCTCTTTTTTCCCACGGATTCTTTCTGACTGAAGCCTATGTATGTCTTCATTGTGTCATCATTGGTGTCGCTCAGGGAGTCAAGGTCTTCATGGTGGGCAGTCGCGGTGGTTTGTTTTGTGTTCCCTCCACCTTCTTCTCTCGAGCTTGTTCTGTGTTCTGGATTTGTTGAGTTTATTTGGCGCATGGTGGCTGCGGATTTCTTGGCTGCTTCAGCGGTGGTGGCTTCTGCGATGGCCTCAGCCACTTTGATATTCAGTCTGTTTAGTAGCTTGCTTTGGAGTGTAGTGTCCTTCAATCTGAGGACCACGCAGTCTCTCATGGATTCATCCATGTTGAAAACTCACAGGCTCCTCCTATATCTCTTAGGGCTGCTACGAAATCTCCGATGCTCTTGTCTTCTCATGATCTCACTTGTAGAATTCGTGTCTTCTAATAAGATTGGAGTCCACAGGTGCGTAATGGCCTTGTAGCATTCGGTTTAAATCTGGCCATTATGTCCCGCGGTTTGGCTAATGCCTTGGCCATCTTGAAAACGGTAGGGCCACAGTGCATGAGGATACGGCTCTTTTCCTCTGCGTCAGTTATTCCTTGTACTCGTTGCTTCTAGAAACCTCAGAAGTGGTCAGTGTATGACTTCCAGTTTTCTTCGGCTAGGTTGAATGGTGCGGCGGTGCATTGTTACCGGCCATTTGGTTGCTCAGTTCTTGTTGCCGCGTGCTTCGGTCTCGCTCTTCTAAAATGATCCCATCCTCATCGCCAGTTTCTGTCCTGAGAATAGAAGTACTCAAGACTGGTGTTCATCAAACAGCTCTTTATTCTTAACTAATTCAGTGACTTCAGAACAGAACACTGCCGGAGCCGTGGCAGCCCTTTTTATAGCAGCTGTTCACGGCTTGTGCCAATGACAGCGCTTTAAGTTTTCCCGCCATAGGCGGCTTAATTTGCAACTACTTGTACTAACCAATCCTATCGCGGCCTGCTTGGCCAATCAGATTAAGGTATTTGGAGTATTCCAATTCTTATACACAACAGTGGTCATAAGTCTACCTGTACTTGTCTAATGCAAATAATATTCAAGCTATATATATTTTGATGCATTTATACAATTGTCTTCTTAACCTACTGTATTCTGTATAAATGAGTCCTATATTCATTATATTTATACACAAAGTCTTACATACACACATTATATACAGACATACAAAGTCTTCATCTATAGGCTAAGGTGGCAATTGTTATCTAATCTTCAATCTATTCAGTGAAAGGGGAAATTTATTTTTCCAGTGCTCAGTATCAGCAAGGGCATGGAGAATCCATTTATGTTGTCTGTTTGTCAAATTCCATGTACTAGATATATAATTCAAGAGAATATTATCCTCTGAGTATTTTAGTTTTTTGTCACGCAGTGATATTTATATCATCTACTACTTTCTCCCAAAACTTGCTAAGCCTAGAAAGTTGTAAACACAGGTGTTTAATCCTTATTAATGTTTCAACAAAATGCTATTTTTGAGAATTCCTTTCTATACAAATGGGCATATAACTATATAAACATATACAACAGTATGCCTTCTAACTATTATTTTCTGTTGTCTAAGTCCAATTTGATGTCCATTGCCCCTCTTGCAAGATAGGTTAAGGCCCTCTCCCATTGTATAGGTAATATAGAAATCTCTAATTCATTATTCCATTCATTTCTTAACATCTGCCCAACAAATTGATTTATTGATAATAAATATCTGTAAAAATGAATAGACTTTTTGTATAATTTTAAAGAAATTAACAAGTTGTCTAGTATCTCAGGCGTCTCAGAAATTAGAAACACTGCTGGTCAAAAATGTTGTTAATAAGTGTTGTAACTATTTTTTAAAAGCATGGAACTTTGTTTTTATGCATGATTAGAGCAGCAAGGGTTCTTTATGCACAGCAGTAGAAAGACTCACAAGTATCCACAGTGAAAGAATGGATGGTAAAACTCATGGAATTGGCAGAAATAGCAAAATTGATCGCTTTGGTTAGAGAAAAGATGTCTAGTTTCATCTCTCCTTGGAAACCACTCTAGAAGTTTTTGCCTGAAATGGAAAGAAATGAAATTTTATCTGTGGAATTTGATAACTAGATTGGTTTATATTTTTAATGTTTGTATTTGCACCAAAGAAAAATTATTCTCCTTTGTGGCTGTTCCCCTTTTTGATTGCATTCCCAATTTTACTTTATTCCACCCCATTTTTTCCTTTCCCTGAGTTTTTTTTCTTTGTATTTTATACTTCTTTTGAACTACAATAAATATTTTTATAAAAACAAATGTTATGGTAAATATTGCCATATTGTGATATGTTTTTTCATGTTGAGTATATTAAAATTTCATCATCATCTATCAGTTGGGCTACAGTGAATTACCCTGCTTCCATCTTTCCATATTGTCATCTTTTTCCTAATTTTCAAAGTTGGATTTCCCCATAAAATCGATTTTGCACGGGGAAAAGAATCAAATCTTGTTTTATTAGAGCAGTTATAAAACAATAACATTCATTGCAAAGTAAAGCAGGAGAATGTATAATATTACATTTGGACTTATCTCCTTCACTAAACCAAACAATTTTGCTCATATTGTTTGCAATATATGCACCAAATTTCTGTGTCGACATTTCCTTCACAAAGAAACACCCTCTGTCTGAGATGTGATGGCAGAACCAGTTTCTTTTTTTAGCATTATACCTTAATTCAATTTGGTATGAGTCCTAATACTACTTTAGAGTGTTTTCTTCTTATATTTCCATATAGCACTGTGTAAGTATCTTATCTATCATTCAATATCATCAGCCACCATTGTAGCTCACATAGTAAGATGCTGGGCCTGCACACCACCGAGGTCAGCAGCTCGATTCCTGTGAATGAATAAACTGTGATGGTACAAGAAAGGAGCCTCCCCTGATTGTGTCCCAGGTGCACCCAGGTATCCCATGGGTAAAGATAACACCGCTTGAAAAAATTCCTTTCACAGAGGCAGCCAGCCACCTCAGTGATTCCTGGCTAACACATGTCATACCCTAAAAATAAAATCAGCCATCATTCTTTCTACTTTCCCAATGGGAGACTCTCATAATTTGAAGACAGCCAGCACCTACTTCCATACTTATCACAGTTTTGTTTCATAGAAGTGGATAGAAGTAACAATGTCACCCCTCAGTCTGATGGTGGAGAATCAGGAAATGGGATAGTTGTACTTGCTGTCAAGGGAAATATCCCCTCCAGAGCTCCAGAGGAAATTTTACTAAACTGCCATTCCAGCATTTCCCCTGAACCAGAAACCTCGTCAAAATCAGCTCAGCAACTCAGGCTTCTGGAAAAAAACCCAAATATTGTGAAGTCATAGACAAACTGGCACCCTTTCAGAATGGAAGAATCTCTATTTCTCAAAATGACCTTAAATAAACTTGGATGTTTTAGAATTAGGAATTTTTGAGCAGGTTGATTCACCCTTAAGTAGCAACCTAGCCTTTTCTTTAAAGCAACATACTGTATATGTTTTTGGAATATGTATATGTATGTATATGTATATGTATATATACTGTATATGTATACGGAACTTTTTCAGTTCCAATAAGTTGATACCATTGCAGGTCTTATCTCTAAGTCATTGGCACATTAGTACTAATATTTTGTTGAACAAGACTATTAATGCAAAATCACTTCCAGGACTATAACCCGCATGCTTGACTACCTAATCAGAATCTGTCATACTACGAACACTATAACAGTCACATAATAATAACACAGCACTTCAGAATGTTATAAATTATACCCAGGCTGTCATCCTTCATGTATTCTGTACAGATCACAGAGTTATGGTTATTAGTTGCAGTATGTATTACAAGGTCCCAGGGTCACCAACACAGAGTTAAGTGATGTAAGGGAGTGAGTAAAAGAATGATCTGTGTTTTCCAACTGCCTCAGCCTTTTGCTGCCTACTTAACTGACTCTGTATGCTGATACATCATGAATGTGTATAATCAGATCCACTGGAAACAGTTGAGTGTTGGCAGTAGTCCTACAAGAATAGTAGTTGATTACAATGATTTTGCAGCAAGGGCTGTTACTAAGAGTTCCTGTATTTGTGTAATATAGGACAGGGGTCTCCAACCTTGGCAACTTTAAGACATATGGACTTCAACTCCCAGAATTCTTTGCTGTTTTACTGGCTGAGGAATTCTGGGAGTTGAAGTCCACAAGTCTTAAACTTGTCAAGGTTGGAAACCCCTGGTATAGGATCTTGATCCGGTCAATTAGATATGCACACTATAGTCCATGCTTTTCAAACTTGGCAACTTTAAAATATGTGAACTTCAGCTACAGAATTCCCCAGCCAATATGTTGGCTGGGGAATCTGGGACTTCACATCTACACATCTTAAAGTTGCCACATTTGGGAAATACTGCCATAGCCCAGTAAAAACAAAATAACATCCCCCCTTCCCCCTGGTAAGTACTATGGAGGAAGTGATGACTGATTATCCTCTCCTAAACATTATACTGGACAAAGAACCAATTCATAATGACATTGCTTTCCCAATCTAAATACAGATCTGAGGTACTCAAGGAAGCATGTTTTTAATTAATGTACTACACCAAGCCAGGATGGGGAGGAGCTAGTACTATTTAAGCACCCTATATATGGGCTATGTACCATATATATTCACAGATTGGCAGATGAGGCCACCATTAAATTTTAACCAAAATACTCTGAAAAATGTGCCTCTGCAGATAAACCCAGTCTTTTTTTTTATGTTTTTTCAATATATTCTGAAGAGCTTAATTCATTTTCATATTTTGTTTCAATGAATGTTTTCCAAAACAGATTCTATTTTACATTCTCCCTAGTGTATCTGCAGTGACACATTTTTCAAGGATTTTGATTTGTCTTATCTGAAAATATATACCATTATTTATTTTTTTTAAATACTGCATATACTTTTGGATAAGCCCAACCATGGATAAATCGAGCCCAATTTTAGAGTCTAACATTTTTGGCAAGTTCTGGTTGGGAGATTTATGACTATAGCTCTGGTGAAGCGATTTATGGATGTATTTCCAAATAGATAGGTAGATGGAATGTAATAAAAATGTTAAATTGGACTGTATTTTTGTGAGTTAGGTTTATGTTGTAAGTTTTCTCATGTAGCTCAAAATAATCTAAATCTGGGAACTAGGTACTCAGTATTGAAAACTATCATTTGTCTGTTTGTTTACTCAACCCATCTCACCACAAGACAGTTCTGGATGGCTTACAATATTAAAATAAAACCATAAGTGTTGTGTGTGTTTTGTATGTTATTGTAATTTTTAATGTGATTTTATATATAATGACAATAAAATACAATAATAAGTAAAACTGGGAAAAGTGTGGAGGGGGGAAATAAACCAGGGGAGGGGGAGATGGGAATTACTGCTAGTCAATCAGATACCTCTAGTGTGAAGCTCCAAGGCAACTGGCAGAAACAAATCTTCAGGCTCTTATGGAAAGTCAGGAGGGTTGGAACCAACCTTACCTCAAGGGGCAATATGTCCCAAAGAGCTACAGACTTGCCCTATCTTCTAAAAAAAGTAGCATCTCTATTATAGATCCCTGTCATGGATCTCACTGGATCTATGAAAGTCTGCTTTATTTTACTTTAATTGAAAAATGCTGGCATAAAAGCCATCACAGCAGTCACTAGCCCATTATGTGAACTCCTGGTAGATGTATTTCACACAAGTGTTCAGAATGAAATCCAGAGCCATGCTAAATTTAGGCAAATCCCACTGCAGCCATCTCTATATCTGCTACAAGCAAAAATAATGTTTGCATATGCATTTAGCCGACTCGGTGTTTGCGCTTTAAGCTTGAAGTATCGTTCACTTAAATTTTATTCATGAATCCTTTGAACTTTCTCCCATCTTTGCAGTTTAGAGCATTGTATTTCCGCAAATTTGGAAGACCTCAAAGACAGCACTAATAAATCACAAGTTCCACTGTGGAGAAACTACTGGGGCAGAATAAAACAAGAAGATTGCCTAGAATCCCAAATGCATCAGGAATGGATACCCAACCTTAAAAAATGTAAACAAAAGTAATTACAAAAATTGCATGACTCCCCCCCAAAATATCAGATTACATAAATTCACATGCGCTCATACACACAAACACACACACAACTTCCACTGTTTTTAGACCACACAGATTTATAGGCTACCTAGGATTGATTGATCTTGCTATCAGTCATGAAATGTCAGCATATTCAGGAGCACTAGGTGTCAGCAAAAATAAATAAAAATAAAGCAAAACAAAAAGCTTGCACATATGTTACTTTTATATTCAAGATGAAAGCATGTTAGATTTTTAAAAGCGGTGTCACCTGGAGAGTAAAAAATATGCTTAGGTATGAGTTCATAGGTAAATAACTTCTGTTGGACAATCCATCTGCTTGAAATAAAGTCGGAAAGTTATCTCACATAAATGGTTTTTTTTCACTTTTGTGGAAATATGTTGCTTTGTTGAAGCTGTGCTGCTTTGTGATTTATATCTTTATCTTCTTGAACACCAATTGTTCTAGGTTTTCTAAAAATGTAAAGCCAATAACAACTGCTATATAAGGATTGGATTGATGGATATGATTCACTCCAGATGTGGATGGAAAATTCCCACTGGAAATTTTTAAACATAGTTGACTTCCTTATTTTACTTCTAAATCTGATCTCCTTGTTTAGTCCAGCTAATCTGAAGTACACAGACAGTTTAATCAATAGCCATTAAGATAGGTAATCCAAGGTATTCAGTTTATTGTAATTTGAGCTGCTTTTTGTTTTCTATTTTATAAAGCACTTTTCTTTTCTAAGTTACCTTGAATTTTATTTTTAGAGATAGAAATTAGATAGGAACATGCAATAAACAATAAAATTAAATAAAAACAGGATCAAAACAAAACTTCAGCAAAGTAATTAAAATCCACAGCAAAACCTTCACCTATGTGAATGTGCGCGCGCGCACACACACACACACACACACAAAATACACACTCACATACAAATAAGCATATTTGCAGAAAGTTCTATGGGCAGAAAACTATTGCTACCAATTCTGCCACTAGCAGTGGCCTCCCCAGATGGCACAGTCCAGGAGCAATTGGAGCCAATTTGAAACCTCATTAATAAAATAGTAACTGTTCTGTATAGAGTGGTATACTCCAAATAACGTAATCTGATTGGCCAGAAAGGCCAGTGTTGGATTGGTTCATTAAGNGAAGAAGCCCCACCTACCTGTGCGACTACGTCACCCACGTAGGACTAAACTAAGGGGGGAGGGGTGTTCTGTATAGAGTGGTATACTCCACAAGCCTGTATAACAAGGCTGCCGTGGCTTCAGCCAGACTGTTCCGTTACTGTTAGTTGTTTAATAAAGACTTTGTTTGTTGGAACCCGGTCTACCTTGCGTTTTTCCAGATGGAACAGTAACCATTGGAAATTACTCCCTCAAGTAAAGAAAAAAAGAAAGAAACACATAGTTCTCTCCCTTTCTCATCAAAACAAGTTAGCTAATTTGTACCTAAGACAATGGATAGTTTTGATCCTATTCAGGAATTTTCTGCTGAAACAGAATCAGTGTTCTCCATTTAAGACAAGGATCTCCTAGGGGAAGGATAACAGGGGAAAGAAGTTATCAGGAAAGGAGAATAAATGTTATAAATTATTTTAGTTCAAGCTTCACCCACCAGTATTGACATGTAACTCTTACCAGGAAAAAATAAATGTGCCTACTCCAGACTTCAGCAATTAGCTCCCCAAAATTTTGGCCAAATCAATTTTCCTGTTTCAGATTGCTGAATTCCTTAAAATGCTACACATTAAATTTAGGTGAATAGCCAAGTTCTGTAGAATAATTGAAGTTTGGTATGAAAAACTCCTTATACATCTTCATTTTGCCTCTTTACCTTTCCAGACTGGAAAAACATTTGGGAAGATATGAAGCTACCCAAAATCCTGTGGAGATCCTGTTCATCAATGTGGTCACCACTGAGAAGAATCTATATTCTAGTTCTCTATGAAGCAGTTATCTAGATTTTCATTATTTCCAAAAATGTATGTGATGTTAAGTGTTTTCCCATGGGGTCAAGTGTGGATGAATAATTGAATATGCATGACAACATCATCATACTAATGCTGCAGTCTCCATATTTGTGACAGTCATCAGGATGCAAATACAGTATATAAAGTTGACATTGGTATTGACATTGGCATGTGGATGTTGCCACACACATGGTGACATTTTATTATTTAGTATTATTGTGCCACTGTGTTGGAGACCACCCTTTATCTTATTCTTAACTTCTAGCATGAATTCAGATGCATGATGCTACTGATAATTTGGCATGGTATTTCAAATGAATAACATGTGACTAAATTGAAATTATAGCATCTTCAGACCAAGAAACAATAGGAGAAATACTAAAGATATAACCTCTCCCCTGGATTTGCAAAAGTTACCATCTATCGAGCAATAAAATCTATGGTAAAATAAAATGTAGCTTTGCTGAATTTTTAAATCCTTCAGCAAATCCAAAATTCAACAGCATACCTCTAATTGATGTTTGTTGTTGCACTATAGATATGTAGACAGCAGAGCAAAATGTATAAAAATACACTCTTTTGCAATACTGTGTATCAAAGTTTCTAAAAATGCTCTGTATGTGTCAACTTGTTTCCAACATCTCCTCAGTTTCTTGAAGTCCAGAATCTTCAGAATCCTTTCATACGCCTTAGAGCTTTCCTGCCTAGCTACTTTCTGTAAGAAAATAAATCCTATTTCTGCTGCTTCAGCAATCAGTACAATTAATATTTGTCATTTTGTCATATTTTTCCATGTCATATTCATACTTAAGCTTAGGTTTTTTGTTATATCAATGTGCATTCTTAAAAGACAAATCTTGAACACTGTTGTTTTCTGTGTTTTGAAGCTGGCTCCAAGGCACAAACACTATTTTCTAATGCCCCTGTCACACTGCACCAACGGATGGAAAGAGGATGTAAAACGGAGAAAAACACTTACCATCCGTTGGT